>VNKC01001508.1:19772-49360 GCA_008042775.1 Drosophila pectinifera | reverse complement strand
ATATATATAAAATATAATGATATATATAATATAATATATAATATATATAAAATATAATGATATATAATATATAATATATAATATATATAAAATATAATGATATATAATATATAATATATAATATATAATATGTATAAAATACAATCATTTAAAGAAAACTAAGTCGGATTTTGGAATGCACTCATATATATATATTGCTGTCAGACATACTAGTAAATAACACCACTATAATGAATCCCATTTGCCAAGTCGATATCAAGAGACCCGAGTGCCAGCGATGGTTGAACGAGGTGTACGCCAGGTGTCGGGATCTCTTCAGGAGTAACCCACCGAGTGAATATGCCACGTGGTGGCTCTACGATAGCCCGGCTGTCTATAAGGATGTGGATCGAATGACCGTCCTGGACTGTCATAAGCTGAAGCGGCAGCTGGACGAGGATCTGGATGAGGACACGGAGGACTCGTCCTCGCCTTTAGGCCTGGTCATAGCTGCGGGTGTCGTCCTAGCCGCTACTGCCACCATTTTCCTCCTCTTACTTATTTGGGGCCTAGTGAGGTGCCGACGATCGAGAAATCAAGCCGATATCCGAGATGATGAGTTGCAACTCCAAGAGCAGAGGGTTCCACCACAACTCCTAGAAGTACCAAGGAAAAAAAAGAAGAACACCTGTAAGAAGTGGCTCCGCGGGAGGTGTCGCCCCTGCTTCCTCCACAGTGAAAAACAAATCCGAGAGTTCGAGAACCAGACCGAGAGGCAGATAGCCACCCACAACGAGCGCATGAAGCTCAAGATCGCCTTGTGGACGAAGGCCCAGGAGAAGGATGAGCAGCTGAAGAAGCTGCAGCTGGGGAAAAAGCAAGAAAAAAAGGACAGCAGTCAGCAAAGTACAAACAAAAATTAATTTAGTTTTATTCCAACATCCTAGTTAATTCCAGTTGAGGATATAGTTCCAAAGAAACCGGTTTCTATTTTTTCACCTTTTTTTTCTTACAAATAAATTGATTTTTACGGATTTGAATAGATATATTTTAGGGTACTACCTCACCTAATACCTTGCCGGTTACAAGTCATCTCTATTACCATAAATCCATTCAATTAAAAATCCGTTGACAGCCTTTCTAGTTCCCCGACCTTAGCTGAGACTTTCCTACAAAAGGTAAAAAATTCACAAACTCACACTGCCCCTACCTTTTGCTTTGACACTTGAGCCCCTTTGCCTCAGGTGGGACTGGGGGATGGGGGCCTCTGAACTTTGCTTTTTCAACGGGGGTACTGGGGATTTTTATTTTATTTTTCTTGTCGCCGGGCTTGTTCCTTTCTGGCATCATCAATCATGCTGCGATAGCGCAGGCGCAAATGCCAAGCCAGAGTTCCCAGCTCCAGCTCCAGCTCCAGAGCTGGGAATAACCTGAAAATAATGTTTTCGGTTGGAGTAGGTTGCTGTGAAATGTTTAACAAATATTAACATTAACCTTTACCATTGATTGCACTTAATTAACAGCTTTGCTGGCTGCTTTTTGTCAGTCATTATGAGATGGTTAGGAGTTGCTTTAAATATATGTCTAAATATATTGTAAATATACTATATATAAATATATAAATATTATATATATATTCATTTGTATTCTTCTTACAAATGCTTGCTTAAATGTTTTATACTATGTCTGCCATGTTTTCTTTCATTCATAATTTGCCATAATAATTGAACTATTGTCAGAGGCCGACTAAATTTGGGTCAGGGCAGTCTGACATCTGCTTTGATAAATACTTGAATATCGGAAAATTCGCATATATACCCGGTACGTAGGGCATCGCTCCATCAACGAATTTGAGCCTTGATGAGGGCAACATCATGGAGCATTTTCCCATGTAACCAATTAGTAAGAAAACCACAAATACACGGCGAGAATTTTTGTCTATATGGTAATAATTGTTTAATTTTTAAATAATAATGGAGAGGTTACAGGAATGATATAATTTTATGCATCAAGGAAGTACAGGTTAAATACTTATTATTAATATAAAATATATTATTTGCTAACTCGATATACTAGGTTCTTACGGAATCCAGACTTGGGAATTTTAGACGCACTCCTTACAAAAACATATCTGTAATGATAAATTAAAAACTGAACTATATATGTATATTATACATATATAAACAAGTTAAATAGCTGACATTTAGTCTGAGCTTTATCCCAGTGTAGCACCGTTTATGATTGTGGTTCCAGGAACCTGTAGTGGGTGCCTGGGTGCCTCCTGGTTGCCTCCTGGGTGCTTCCTGGGTGCCTGGGTGGCGGGAAAGCCATTAATTATGCCACACAACAACAGAGGCCCAATGCTAATGATGCTCGACTATGATGAGGCCGATGGAGTGGGCTAATAGGTTGGCTTGGTAACACTCGAAGCCCTGTGGAGGACCCTGAAACCCCTAGAATCCATGACATGGCGAGCATACTCGTTCCTTTCTTGTTTTATTTATTTGCCTGCATATATATATATATGGATTTTATAATTTAAAATACTTTTCCAATCACAGTCTGCAGTTGGTGGACTTAATTCGCCTGCACTTCCATTTCCATCCAATTATCCCTTCATCAATCTTGCCATTCTAACACGTCTTATTCTACTCGATTGATTCAGTCTTGGAGGAGGAGAGCCTGAGTGTATCCTTAATTGGCTGCCAAATGAGCTGGACAGTGTAATTGACTCAAGTGACCCGCCTCTTTATTTCCGCTATTTATTCTCACCCTTAAAGGGCTCTGTGGCCTCGACTATTAAATACCCCGTACTAAACAACACATATCATTCAGGTTCCCCTTCTAGCCTTCCAATCAATATTTAATATTAAATCCCTTGATTTTTATTGATTTGTATGCTTTCTGGAGGGTCTTGGGTAGCAACAAATTGATTTCCATGATTTGTTCGTTGTAAAACCTTGAACTTTGCTATGATGATTTTATTCTAGACTTTGGATATTTAAATATTCTCCGACCTTTGTATAAATCTTTCTTGTAATACGAAAATAATAATAACCAATTAACATCCGTTGATCGTTCATCAAACGGCTAAAATTTGTATTTATTGTTACCGCTTCTCTTTATTTTTCTTTGGGTGTTGCTCAAAAATTTGCATAATTTTAGTTTTGTTGGTCAAACAAAAAATATTTGCCTAATACGACCTTCAAAAATGTTTTTCTTTTTTTAATCGTTTTGTGTTTTTAACCGAGCTGAACTCAACCTGCATTTAATTCCCAAGCCACTTAAGTTTAACCCGCCTTAGCCTTAACCTCCCTTTTTTTATATTTTTCGAGTCTAAGAATGATTGGTATTTATGAATGGTTAAGTGACTAGGGGTTTATTTTTTATTATTGTTTCTTTTGGTTGGAAAAAAGCTTCTCCACTTGGTGGTATATATTTTCAAAGAATTGCAGCGAAAGCTTCTTAGCTTCTCCCCTGTTTTTCTCAAGTTGACAGTGTAATCGCTGGTAATGATGCGTAATAAGAACCAATGGAAATAAATAGAGCTCTCGGCATCCACAACTGCAGTTTTCAGTGGAATTTTTCATAGAACTCGATATTTACGAGCATAACTAACTAGGGATTTGTCGTAATTAGGCTTAAAAGCGTGTCAAAGTATTCCAAGTATTCAGTATCTAGTCTTTTCTCGACCTTTCCTATCAATATGTCGGGGAAAAAATAAACAACTTGGCAATAAATGAAAATAGACATAGGTTGTTTATTGAAAAGATATATAGATAGAGAGAGAGAGAGAGAGTGGGAAAGGAAGAAAACTATATGGGAAAAGCAATTGAAAAGTCACGGACAAAGTGTTAACTTTCCTTCGACATCTGCCATACGACAATGATCGATTCCTTATGCATTATTTATTCCGGCGATTACGACGATGACGACACGAGCCGGGGCTGTGCTCAGCTGTCAAAGCTATCGATTCCGAAAAATTCTAAAAATATATAGCCAAGGGTTTTATCTAAATGAAGCAAACTACTGAGTATGTTGCCCCTGAGAGTGCATAGTTTGTTGCCGGCTTGGACTCTGATCGTTTGCCATTAATTACTTGCAGCTCTCGCACTTTAATTGACATTTGCGCCCGGCTCGCTGATAGAACTGGCCGCTGCTCTCTATCACATTTAACGATGATGCCAATTGACGCAGTCAGTCAGTCAGTCAGTCCGTCAGTCAGTCAGTCAGTCAGTCAGTCCGGCAGTCAGTCCGGCAGTCAGTCCGTCAGTCAGTCAGCCACTCATACGGTTGGCAAGTCACTGATTTACTGATTTCGACAGCCAGTTACTCTGGCACTCAACGCCTTTGTGACGCTTGTCTTTTGTTTACCGCTTGGGTGGCGGTGGCACTGGCACTTTTTACTTTTTACTTCCATTGTAATAATAAATAATAAAACAAGAAAATGCAAAAATGGAAAAATGCTAAGTGACAACTGAGCGAGGTTTTTATTGCAAGCAATCCAGACTTTGCCAACTGTTGCTCTTGGTGCCAGCTGGTCAGGATCAAGGCACATCGATTAATTGCCAAGGTCTTAAAAAGAGTATAAAGTAATGTTTATAATACAGAATCTATGAATCACGAGGCTTTTACATTTACATAATTTATCAGTTACTTGGAGGAGTCTTTTAGGTTGATAAAGATAATTAATAAAAGGATATACAAGAAGATATATAATTAAGTATATATAAAGTAACGCTGGCAGTTTGAGTTTGTTTAAATCTGAAACAAGTTTTAGGTTTGCTTTTTTCTTAAGTTCGCTATTAAATTTATTCAATTATTGTTGTTATTGTTACTGTTATTGTTTTGTTCTTACTTTTAAGATACATTAAGTCTAAGCTACGAAGAATTCTCCCCGATTTATTCGGAGAACTGGTTCCTACATTGCCAGTTACGTTGCATCATCTCAATGGATAATGATGAAGATGATACATACTGGTGATGATGACAAGTTCTATTCAAGCATTAAGCCATCCAGTTCCGCAATAAAAATTGTTTATAAGTGCACTTAAAACCCTCTTTTTCTTTTTCAACTTCGGAAGAGTCTATAAATAATTGTTACAATTTGAGCTAGTCACCGAAATCAAAGCCACAAAGTTAACAAAGGTGTCTGACTTAAAGGCTTGTTAGTAATACATTACTAACCACTTAATACTAAGCACTAAAATACATGAAACGCAGATTTCAAAGGGAAACAATGCTTAAAGGAGTTCTTTAAGGAATACCTCCATTGACCTTAAACCCAAATTCGAGTAATTAAAATAAGTAAACTGATCATATGAAGCTTAAGTAAATGTTCCGTATACATTGAGTTCCATATATTTGTTTCAAATATAATATAATATATAGCAAAAAACCCTACACCCCTTTTCTGTCCTAATAGTTAGTTTTTCCTAGTATGAATGCTATTGATTTGGGGATTGATTTATAGCAAAACATTAGGTTTGAGGGTTGCCCATTGTATTTGTCTATCGATTTGTAATTTTGTCAGTGGGCTAAATTTTTTCTCCACCTTTCGGTGTTTAACCATTTGCCGGGTTTATTCATTTTCCCCCCATTTGCATTTCTATTTCTACTTTTATTTGCCCTTTTCACTTTCGTTTGGAGGTCTAAGTTATTAACTTTGGTTCCACCTAAGTTTGCCCTGTCTCTTTGGGTTGGGTGGCTGGCTGGTTGCCTGGCTCGTTGTTTAGTCAAAGCATTTCACTTTTCCCCCAAAATGTTGTCTATTTTCTTTAATTTTTTGTTGTGCCACGCCCACACGCAACTAGGCGCTTTTACTTTCTACGAGAAAAGAAACAAAAACACATCATTTGTTGCCTTTTGTTGCACTTTTTGTCTCTTGCCAATATATATATATATATTTTGTGCTAATTGTGGTCTTCTCTCTCTCCTTTCTCCCCGTCTCTTTTCAGGTGAGTAAGCCTCCATCATTCTCTCGTCAGTAATCTTTATTCTCTGATCTCTTGGTAAGTGGACTAACGGTTGCCGGGGACCTTCCATTAATCTTCCTTCTTGGAGTTTTTCGACAATGACTCATGGGTACATTCAATTCGCGCAGTACCTTTCATCTGGTTGTGTCTAACTGCAGTCCCTGTATGACTCACACACGCGCCTCCGTTGTACGTACAAGAGCGGCCAAAATTATAGGTCTTGTCATTATATATCTTTTAAAATATATATACTTAGGTAAGCTAGAAATATAGAGACTCTTTGCTGGCTCCAGGTCAAGCTGGTTTAATTTAGTAGTATAGATTGAATTGCCTAAAACCCAGAAAGACCTCATCCAACATTAAAGTTGGGAATTCTAAGCAATAATTACGCCGATTCTGCTTGTATATTTCATATTTGGCCAATAAAAGTCGACCAAATAGCCAACTATAACCAGGTCAAGCTGGTTTAATTTAGTAGTATAGATTGAATCGCCAAAAACCCAGAAAGACCTCATCCAACATTAAAGTTGGGAATTCTAAGCCAATCTAAGCAATAATTACGCCGATTCTCCTTGTATATTTTATATTTTGCCAATAAAATTCGACAAAATAGCCAACTATAGCCAGGTCAAGCTGGTTTCATTTAGTAGTATAGATTGAATCGACAAAAACCCCAGAAAGACCTCATCCAACATTAAAGTTGGGAATTCTAAGCCAATGTAAGCAATAATTACGCCGATTCTGCTTGTATATATTAAATTTTGCCAATAAAAGTCTCCTTTGATCCGCATATTAATATATAAAATATATATGCCTATCCTGAACCTATTTGATCACCCTTGAGTGTTCGCCTGCTCTCAGGCTCTCTGATTGTTTGGTATTTCTGCGTTTCTGCTGCTTTTGGCCATTTATTGCCGGTCCCGACTAGAACTTGGCAAAGACCAAAACCAAATGTGTATATATATATACATACTATATCTCAGATTCAGTCGCTGACTCATCCGCCACAGATGAGATGGAAATGCAGCTGACATCAGCAGCAAGGCGACCAGATCAGATGAGTGTTAAAGAGGTGAGCTCTCTCCTCTCCTCTCTCCTCTTGCCTCTTTGCATTTTCTAATTAAAAACCATTTTTAAGGTAACCTCGCGACCCCGCCTTTGGCTGGGTCACCCATTGCTAAATAAATCAACAGAAAATGCCAGAAAAATTCAAAAGTAAAGCAGCAAAGTTCACAAATTGCCTTTCACTTTTATTATAGCCATAAAATATGGCTATTGTTACTTGAACTCCTCAACCCTTTGCAGTATTCAAAACGTATTCTTGTCAACTAAAAACTAAAACAAATCCTTCTAAATATGCATTATTTCCTGTATTTAATTGCGAATTAATTTTAATGAGATGTTAAAATAATTTATGATGTCTGCAATATACATGTATTTGGTTATTCGTTATATCTTTGCGTTCAGTCATTCTTTTTACAGCTAATTTAATTGTACACTTTTATGGCAGTGATGAACGAACTGTTTATTTACGAATATTTTTATTGCTTTTAAGACCACAGTGGTTGGAATATTCTATTATTTAATTATCTAACAATTTGGTATATTATTTTATTTAAGCTGCTGTTGAATTTTAGCTGAGATTCTATTAAAATCAGTGTAGTTTCTTATAATTCCCAACTGGCTTGTCAATGGACTTTAAAGAGCCTTGAAAAATAGTTTATTTTTACATTTATCTCTTTTCTTAATATTTTGAGTATTTAGAACAGTTTTATCTCTCACCTTTTAACATATTTTCAAAATATATTATAAATTTTATAAAAATAAATCAAATTTAAGTTAATTTTCAGTAAAGGAAATAATATAATATATAATAAATATTCATTTTTTATGCCCTTGCCAACCTGATCAAATTAAGATGTGCTTGCCAATGCTAGTTTCTGTTTTTTTGTTTAATAATTTTGTTGAATAATTATTTGAATGGGATCACTGTGGTGCGGTGTTGGTGGTGCGTCATTCGCGCTTTCATTGCCCTCAGATGTCGACGGTTTTTTGAACTCGTCGGATGTCATCTTGCGCCTCGTTCTTCGCTCGTCAAACTTAATTGGCAGCCACCCACCGCCACCGCCGCCGCCTATCCTCCCCCACATCCCCACACCCCCACACCTCCACCCCCCAGTGCCACCTCGTCAGGCGCTGCCTGGCGATAAATGCAAATTAAATATCATTTAATGCTAAAGAGATGAGAAAATACGAAAATACAAGAAAAAAAAAGAATGCCTTGAACCTATCAACAAATTTTTTGTTGCCAGCTCTTTTTGTTATATTTTTTTTTTCTTTATCCGGAAGTTTAGCTAAATATTTTTCATTTGTTGTTGCTTATTTTATGGCTTTTTAAATGGTGCGAGATTTTTGATGATTATCCCAAAGAGAATCTATAAGTGTTTATCGGTTTTGTTTTTCCTATACCCTTTACAGTGGGTATTCTGTATTTTCCGTATTAAATTGAACTGCAACTCTTGTATTTATTAAAGTTGTTAAACGACTCAAATTAATAAAGCCTTTCAGAGTGCCAACAATAATAAGCAAATTAATTGAGATACACAGTGAGATTTACACAACTGCAGCTTGTAAAAATATGGTTTTAAATATCTACCATTTAATTTTAATACTTAACTTGATCTTGAATTAATTTTAGCCAACGAAACAAACTGGAAAACTATATATATTGCGTGTCTGGGCTTCTATGATTTACTTCAGAAGTATCTCAGTGTTAGTATCTGCTCTTTAAGCTCCACTTTAGACTCTATAAGGAGAAGCCGCCATACAGCTGGTGACTGCTATATATGTTAATTATTTAGCCTGAGAGCTGGCTTTGTTTTGTCGCATTTGCCATTTCATAAAATTTCATAAATTATTGCACAATTAACCTTGAGCGCCGCGGAGCTCCGCTTAAAGCTCCAAGGGGGGAGAAATATGTTTCCCTTTTTAAGTTTTTCTCTAGTGATCCGCGTCCCAGAGATGTCGTTGTTTATTCCGCAGTCTGAATTCTGCGATCTTGAGAACTCTCTGCGTTGGTCGCTGGTTTTTTATGCGGCCAGACATTACCAGATAACCCATTTGACACTCGGCAGCAGTTTGCGACTCATTTAAAGTGTATTAAGTTCTTTTTGCCATTGCCTTTTGCCTTTTGCTTTTTGCCTTTAGCTTTCCTCTCTGTTTTTCTGTTTTTTGTTTCACTTTTCATTTCAGTGCTTTTTGTGCTCCCCTCCCCTCCACACTCTCATAAATATTGTTTTGTTCTTGGAAGCTGAGCAACAGAGGCTGTGTTCTGGTCATGGTCCTCATCTCCTAAGGTCCATAAATATATAACTGCGAACTTCAGGTTTTTTGGGGGCTTTGAATCATCACAAGGGTATTTGGCCATTCAATGCTGTATATAATATATATGTTTTGAGGATCTAAAACAATCTATAACAGTTCTAAGAGGAAATATTTTAAGACAAGTTAGTTCTTTTTTAATTGTTTAATAAATCAGTAAGAAGACAAGGTTAGAGTGTGCATTTGTGAAATATAAGATATGACAAAAAATAGCTACAAATTTGTTTAATATTGACTAAAGAAAAGGGTATTGATCGCTAAAAAGGCTTGATTTAGTCACAAAATTATATCCTGTGCGTACTGTGCACGTGTCGGCACCACTGCTGTAGACATATATTAAGTGTAAGAGAAGTTTAAAGAGTATAAAAAGACCTAATTAAGAAGGTATTTGGTAATGGGAAACTAGATATATATACGTATTTCGTATATATATCAAGAGCCAGCTGTATGGACTAAACATCTGTATGCTAATCAGAAGATTCGCTGTGTTAAATCATGATTATAATTATATACGCATTTTGGTTATCATTATAAAATTAAAGCATTCACATATTAAGCCGGTCTTGCTGAAATTTCTAAAAATAGCCAAAGGAATAGTGCTTAATTAAAGCATACAGAAGTATTTAAGTTAACAAATTGAATGAATTCTGCTTGATTATGGCTCAGGGAATACCTTAAACGTATTTCCCATAGTTTTAGATTTCACAATTGGAATTTGTTAGGCGAAGTAATTACCCCATTTCTTATTTATTTTCCTGGTTTTGCAATTCCCATTTATAACTTTGTTTTTTACCACACATTTTATGCCTGATCCTAATTAGACCCGGCTAAGTTATTGCTCTCTATGCCTTGGGAAATTTGTGTAATGCTTTGTTTATTTTCGTTGCCCACTTTATTATGATTAATCGACTTTCCCGCCTCACCTGAGAACGTCAGAAATTTCCAAACTTTTCAATTTGAGATAGTGAGCTGTGGTTACTTTTTAGGTGAAAAACTTAATGAAAAGCGAGAAACACAGATGAAAATATGGCCTGCATAACGTATACTTTATTTTTGAGTCCGTAGTATTTTATTAATTAAATAACGTATACGCGAGGTAAAACCTTCACCCTTAAGGTCCTTGCAAACACTCCCTTTGGCAATCTCCCAACCAATTTCAAACCCACAAAAGCTGCACCCAGCATTTGTATTTGGCCCGAAAAAAATAACCAGGTGAATACAGTGCATTGAAAGCAACACAATGGCATTTTAAGTGCTTCAAAACTAAACAAAAAACACAGGCAAAATATAGTTAAGACAGGAAAACAGTAAGAAATGTAATATGAAAGGGCGAAAAAGTGTAATAAACGAAATACAAGGCCGTTCATTTAATAGCTTGTAATGGGAATCAATTATTAAGCGCATTAACACAAATATTGTTGTAATTAAAGACCCAACCCAACCCAACCCAACCACCTTAAAACCAATTTGAGTTTTTCGCCAGCATTTGCCAACCCTCTCCACGGGGGAGAGCTCTCGACTCCAACAGGTGGCGAAAAAAATGTGACTGGTTTCGATTTCGACTTGAACTTGAATGGATGGCTGATTTTTGATTATTATTATTTTCTTTTTTTTTTTTGAGAGATCTGGCTGACGAGTCTCTTCAATTATCGGTGTATATATGGACAAACCTCAAGCTGTAGGTGGACGAATACACGAAAATGTGGCTACGTCATCATCATCATCAAGAGTTGAACTGCGCGTGCCGAAGGGCAAACTTGCTATAAAAGTCACGTCCTTGACTTAAATATGTTTCGTAGCTCTCTCGAGCAACAGGGAAATAAAGAAATGTAATGTGTAGTATATATATTAAAGAACTACAGAGCGCAGTACAAGCTGCGAATAATTTATTTTCAAATTAACATGTTATACTGAGTTCCAAAAGGTTTTCCAATGGAAAAACAAGAATGAACGCTGGCGTGATTAATTAATCCATGCGTTTATCTCTATTTATTTTAAGTATTTCCCAGAGAAGAGTATTTGTCCCGGGTATTTATTATTTTGAGAAGGCGTTTGTTATTTTAATTTAGTAGTTTAAGTAATATTTCATAATAAAAACTCCAAGCTGACTAAAAAGTTTGAAATATTATGAAATATATGATATACGCATTATATATTATGCAATATATTATATATATATGATTAAATATATGCGTTTATCTCTATTTATTTAAAGTATTTCCCAGAGAAGAGTATTTGTCCCGAGTATTTATTATTTTGACAAGGAGTTTGTTATTTTAATTTAGTAGTTTAAATAATATTTCATAATATAAACTCCAAGCTAACTAAAAAGTTTGAAATATTATTAAATATATTATATACGCATTAAATATTATGCAGTATATTATATATATGATTAAATATATGAACGCTGGCGTGATTAATTAATCCATGCGTTTATCTTTATTTTTTTCTAGTATTTCCCAGAGAAGAGTATATGTCCCGGGTATTTATTATTTTGAGAAGGAGTTTGTTATTTTTAATTAGTAGTTTAAGTAATATATTTTATAATATAAACTCCAAGCTAACTAAAAAGTTTGAAATATTATGAAATATATGCTATACGCATTATATATTATGCAATATATTATATATATATATGATTAAATATATGAGCCCTCTGGGGTGATTAATTAATCCATCCATAATAAATAGAGATAAATTTATTTAAAGTATTTCCCAGAGAAGAGTATTTGTCCGGGTATTTATTATTTTGAGAAGGAGTTTGTTATTAGTAGTTTTAATTTAGTAGCTTAAGTAATATTTCATAATATAAACTCCAAGCTAACTAAAAAGTAATATTTATTGGGATACCCTCGATCGCGGGTTATACGAAAATATAATCCCAAGTGACCATTAGTAAATGAGAACATTAAAGGGCATGCCATTTGAAAATGCTGGAAAGGCCCAAAGGTACCTCATATTTTCCTTCTTTCTCCCTATCTCTGTATTCTCTCTTTATTCTGACTCTCTCTGTCTATCTCTCCCACACTCTCTTTCTCTCTCTCCCTATCCTACTGTTATTCCCTACCCTTATCTATTTTTTCCCACTGAATTCTCTTATCGCTTTCATCAGCTATAGCTCCTCTCGACTTTTGTCACTCATTCGTCTCTCTCTGAAGGTTCTTCTTTGTTTTTATACCCCTTAATCGTGGTAAAGTGATAGGGTATATTAGGCATGTGGCAATGTTTGTTACAGCAAGAAAGAAAGGTATATTACATATGTCAAACAGTATATTAGAGACTAGAAAAATCCCCTTAATAATTATTGTATCCAATATTTTAGTTGAAAAGTGTGGATAATAGTGATAGAAAAACGCTTCTAACGTTACATTATAAAATTTATATTTATATAAATTAATATATAGTTTATATTATATATAAATTATATATATATATATATTATATATATATTTATATATATTATATATATATTATAAATAATTTTATATATTATATATATCTAATTCCCGACTACTTGGTAAAATGGGTTTTATATATTTATGTAAATGAAAATGATTACAATCTGCTGAAAATATGTCTAAGGTATCCCATAGTCGAGCCGTCTCTTTTGCTGGGCATTGTGAATTTACATATATTTCGTTTTTCCGTTCTCACACACTCGTTTTGTTGTGCCATTCGCTTTACAGTTTGCCGGGGGGACTGACCATGTGACTCACATTATTTCATTTCATTGACAAAACTGTGCCGTCCGTGGAAACGGCGAAGTTTTGCTAAATTCAATGGAAACCAATTTCTTTATGATTTTCTGGAAGTATTGTTTACATAGTCAAAAAGTGCGGACTTGATCATTTTGAAACTATTACTTTAAGATAAATATTATTTAAATTTCTATATATTCCGGTTTTAATTGTATTAATTTATTCAACAAGTTTAGCTTTTAGTTTGGCCTTAGACATTTTTACTAGGTATACTATAGTCGAGGCCCTTGATTATATTGTTCTTTCCTGATAAATTCTCCCACTCCTGCTCCCTCCACAATCACACACACACTCAAACAGAATTTGCAGAATTCTGTATTCATTTATTTAGCTGATTCCGATAATTGCGGAAAAGGGGTGCCAAAGCTCAGTTTGTGTGAAGAAAAGGGGCGATTCAGCCATTGACCCTGAGACTCCAGTGCCCTGAGTATGTCAGTTACTCACAGCGGTGATTTTGATGAATCATAAATAGGAACATATGTACATATACCATAAAATAATTAATATGTATTTTATATATAAAAAAATAGCTCCATATATGAGTAGAACCTATATAGACTTACTTATAAAGGGCTTGAAAAATTAAAGGCTAATGCAACTTGAGATTAAATCTATCTATTTTAGGCTTTGGAATCCTTTTTTCTGAATATTTTTCATATTTTCTACTATACAGTCTCACAAAAAAATATAAAAATATTTATTATTCAGTGATTAGATAATTAATTTTGCCTTATCACATTAGGTTTTTTCCTAAACTCAAAAAAGACACCCTTAACAGTTTGAAGCCTGAACTGATATCATATTCCCACCTATGAACGCATCGCAATGCCAGTGTGAATGCGCTCGATCTGTAAAGTACTGTACTTTCCCCTTTTCCCTGCTGATGTATTTCGGGTGATTGACAAACTGCCTTCCATCCGCTTGACTCGTTGTGACTCCCACCCAGCTGGAGCTGGAGCTGGAGCCCGAGCTTCCGCTAATCAAATTGCCTTTGACGCAACCACGCCCCCCACTCGCCCAGCCCCCCTTTTCGGTTTGCCACGAGTGTAACATCAACTAAATTAATGTAAATTGAATGACACGCAGAGGGGCCACAAAGCAGCCAGCCGCCAGGAGCAGGGAGCGGGGAGCGGGAGAAGGAGCTTCTTCTGCGTTTTCCTTTCATCCTGGGGAAGCCATATTCCGCAGGAAGGTAATGAGGAAACATCCAAAATTTGGAATATTTTTACTCTTGATTTGCCTAATTGCCTTTTAATTGGTAATACTAGGGTTAGTGTGTGCAATATGCTAGTTTAGGACTCCACTATTTACTTACACTCGAAGTACAACTTGATAACTTAATAATATTATTTGAAAGAATTATTTAATAATATTATTTACATAGTTAAAAAAAAGTATACAATTAAAAAAAAATATTTATAATAAGAAATAAAAGCAAGGAATAATTATAATTGCTGTTTTTATAAAACATTAAGTTTTCTTTTGGCAAGGCTCCCCTGTATATCCTTTATTCCGTGCCCCCTTATCCTCTTGCCACACCATACATCGTGTCCTGACTTTGGAATATGCTAATGAGCGTTTAATTTGCTATAGCTGCCGCTGGAATAAACCAAAAAAGCTTTAAATTCACTTTAAACTCTCCGCTTCCTTCCTGGCTTTCCGCACAACCGCGCGACCCTTAGTAGCTACTAAATTTGAATTTAATTTGAATATTGTCTCTGGCATCGTCAAGTCCCCCGCCCGCTCTTCTTAAATTCCCCAGAAATTGCTGTATAATTAAATGGCTGTTATTAATGCCAGAATTTTTGGCCAAAGCCCTGTATTTGTGTCTATGTATTTATGTATCTGCCGTTGAGACATAATTGTAATTAATTAATTGGAAATTAGAAAGATAAACCGTATATATAACATCTATGTAGGCCTCTGTTCACCGCCTTATATATGGTATAAAGCACTTCCTGTCCCCGGATACATATATATTTAATATTCTAGACAATTATGCGGAGATCAATCAATGTCGAATTCAATTGCAACTCTCTGAGCCAGACTTTGTTTTTGTTCGGCTTACTTTTAATCGAGTTAATTGCGCCTTTTTATGGCTACATATGTGTATATATATTGTATTGTATATACCGATTTTATGTGTTTTCTATTTGGTCTATCTGTGTTCAATCTCATGTCGTGTTCACGGCACTCAATGTCAATGTCGGGGGCGTCGCCTGCTTAAATTGCTTACAGCAGGAAGAAAGAATAAGGTTTATTCCAAGATATTTGGGTAGTGAAGAGCAGGGAGTATATATTTGGTATAGATATAGATTTAAAATATGATAGATACTGTCTACGCACTCTTCACAGCATGTGGAAGTTGTTTAAACCAACCTCTCTGTTTATATTTCTATATTTTAATATTTAATGCTATACTTTAAATTAATTTTTAAAACACTAACAACCAAATCGAGACCAAATTGCAATTTGTCAACGCTGCATAGTTAAGCAAGACAAAAAACCAGGGGAGAAGGGGAGAGACCTCGCCAAAGGCATTAATTTTTGGTCAGTGGTTTTTATTCATTTACGTGAAGCTGGCGACAGTGCGTGCCGAAGCTGTAAGGCAGCTGAAATCTGTATATTTACGACATAAACATAGCACCAATTAATTGTAGAAACCAAAAATATTGCCTCTAGCTTAATGTATAAAAATATATTTAAGTTTTTGAGTTTATATATGTTTATGTTTGAAGCTCAAACTAAATTTGTGAAACGCACTGTGTATGCAAAGTATCTGGCAAATTGTTTTAAAATCTGGACATGACATATGGTGCGCCCCCCACAGTACACAGGAAACAACAACTTTGTCATTCAATTCAGTTCGATTTGCATGTTGCCCGCCCACGTTTCCTTTTTTTTTTTTTAATGCTTTGTTTTTTATCTTTTTTTTTTGTCTTTTGTTTTTTGTCGACTTGCATTTTGTCTCTGTCTCTAAGCGCCTTAAGACAGCGACTTTGGGGGGGCGTTGTCACTGTAATTGGCAGGTTGTTCAATTGGAGGATAATTGAGTCTCTCTCTCACTCGTCTTTTTGCGTAAAACTAATTAAAAATATTCGTTTTCTTTGTGTCTTTACAGGTGAGTCGAGTCAATGGGAAATAATCAAGTACTGGTAATTAACAGGAAATAAGCTGGTATTTATTGATTAAAAAGAAGTTAAAGGTAAACTAGTCACTTGGTAACTTGGAAAAGTTTCATAAATTATTATTTTAGTTATTTATTTCTTAGTAGAAATAAGGGGTTTATTACTACCTCGATGCTTGTGTTATTTATTGGGAACTTAAACATAAACATTCACAACATAGGCACAGATCAAGGAAAATATATATAGAGACAAGTTGCAGGGTGATTTCTTTAATTTCTAGCTTAATAATTGCTTAATTTATTACTGAAATAAGTACAATTGGTGAAAAACCTACCTTAAATTAGACTGAACAAAATAAATATAAACTTATTAAAGTCTGTTACAATCTTAAACCTTTTCTGCACCCCCCTATATTATTGTGCTGTTTCCAGCTTAATAATTGCTTTATTTATTACTGAAATATTTAGACTGCTGAATTAAATTAGACTAAACAAGATAAATATAAATTTATTAAAGTCTGGTAGAATCTTAAACCTTTTCTGCACCCCCCCTATATTATTGTGCTGTTTCCAGCTTAATAATTGCTTTATTTATTACTGAAATAAGTACAATTGGTGAAAAACCTACCTTAAATTAGACTCAACAAGATAAATATAAACTTATTAAAGTCTGGTAGAATCTTAAACCTTCTCTGCACCCCCCCTATATTATTGTGCTTTTGTCTTTTAAATCATTTAAATTTTTGGCGCATTCGAAAACTGATACTTGCCCCCGAATGGCCCTGAACACCACGGTGTGTGTGTGACACACATTAATGGGGGACCTTCTGTCCGCCAGTTTCCCCTTACACACGCATTTCCACTGACGTGGATAAGTTTTAGTTAACTACCCAGTGACATGTGTGTGTGCGAGTGTATGTGTTGTTGGTTTGACGGGGAAAATGGGGAAAGGCTGGGGAGAGAGGGCAGGGGAAAGGGGTTTCGGGTTTGGCTTGGTTTGTTTTTGTACGTTTTATAGAATTGAACACACCCCAAAACAAAACAAGAACAACACACGCGGTTTTCACTCGATTTTCCTTTACAACATTGAGACAACATTGTCATGGTCTATTTGGCTTTGGGGTTCTGTTGGTCCCTCTATTTGTACACTGGAAATTAAGTTTCTGATATATATTAGCCCAAAATAAAGAACTCTCAGAGATGCATTCTTTTTTACCTTCAAAAGTGAGTCTCTTTTACCCCTAATAGCTTGTCGCGAAAAACGGCGTGGCGGAAAGCCAAAGGAAATCTAGGGAAATTCAATTACAAGCCACGCCTAGAAAAAAAGCGCAAAAAATAAAAAATAAAACAAGAAAAGAATAAGAAGCAGCGACCCACCTAAGCCCGGGCTTATGAGTTTTGGGCTTGGAGCCACGCTTCCTCGCCTCCCCCCGTCCTGGCCTAATGTGGACAGAAAACGACAGTAATTTTCCCGGCTATATTTACCTCTTTTCCCCTACCCCGCTGGCTGTAAAGCTTAAAAGATTTTCTTTGTGCGAGCTCCTCATTTTCTTTTTTTTTTCGGGTTTGTAATAACTTTCAGTCAGGCCAGGCCAGGAGCCAGGGAGATGCTGTAAGCATATTCTAAAATTACAATGCAACATTTGTTGCTCCCCTCGGAGCACACACACACAAATCTATATTAAGCATAATTTAAAATTATTTTACACTCAGAAAAAGCCAGGCCACCCACCGCCCATGGGGTAAGAGTCAGAGTCCCCCTCTGACCCGCCTTGTTTGCCTTTGCGGTCTGCGTAAATCAAGCCAGTGGAAATTAGTTGGAGCTTAATCGCTGAGAAATTGACTTAAAACGAGGCTAATTAGCCCGAAGGGCTCCTCATTAAGGGAGCTCCGTTGGCCTTAACAGAAATAATAATAATGATAATGATTATACAAATACTATCAATAAATAAAGGCATTGGAATAGGGGAGAAGTGTTTATCTAAGAAAAGAATCTTAACTTGAAAGTTATAAATGATTTCAGGGAGTTAAAAACCTCCCTAACTAATAAAATATGTAAGTAGTTGATGATGCAGATTGAAATAAAATCAAAACAAATTATATATTATATTATTATTATATTATAAATTAAATTTATAAATAGTATTTATAAATTTGGGGTATTTCCCCAGCTTCCTAAAAGGCATCGTGAGTGTTACCAACTTCCGGAAGGGATTTCCCCAATTGACCCCATTGTACTTTCCAGCCTTCAAGCCAGGGTAAAGGACCATGACCTGGGCTCACCAGTCCTGTGGTCCTGTGATCCCAAACTCAAATATTTATCCCATTTACATGCCTAAACAATGTGCTCCTCAATTGCCAACTGACACTGACAGACATCGACCATGGTATCTTCCTGCCAAGACCGAGACCGAAACCGAAACTGAAACCGAGACCGAGACCGAAACCGAGACCCAAAAGCAAAATGCTGGCCAGGCTCAATCTAATTAGCTGTGTTTTTTTTCGACTTTTCTGGTTCTATTTTTGGCCCACACAAATTAAGTTTGTCTCTGTCTTAAAGCAGCAAAAATAAGGGAAAATGGGTTTGATATAAAGGGAGTTAAAGACGATATCGGTTTGGTTTTCACTTCAACAGTTTCCTTGCTCATGGAAATGAGTTCACCTATTTTGCTTAATTAATTACTGTGGCAATTTGCATATTATTACTATTTCTCCCCACTCGGGCTTAGTGGCAGCGGGTTTCGTGACATTTTTCTGGCTCCACACCCATTTCTCCACCAACTGCTTGGATTCTCCTACGCTCTGATTAATTGTGAATTATGTCATGATTTCGGCAAGTTATCTTTTTATGTAAGCGGATAATTTTATTTGGAAAATGCAGCAGCCGCAGCAGGCAGTCAGGCTAATGAAGCTATAACCATAACCTGACCTGAAATCCAAAGTAAGAGCCAGGTTAAAACAGTTTGTCTGCTCATTTAGCGCAGGCCAAGTTGCTCTCTGTTGGCTCGAAGAAGCTGGAAAATTATGCTAATTACTTAGGTGCAGTGTTATAAGCCCGTTGGAGTTGGTAACCCTCTCGGCAAAGCGTTTACCAATTCAATTAGCCCCACACTGAATGTCTGTGGCTTACTTTTTTCTATTTGGTTGAGTAAAGTGTGACTTAACCTGAAAAAAGAGAAGCTAAGATACCCTGGAAGGTGTTTTATAAAGATATATTGATATATGTAATGCTGAAAGTATATAGATAAATATAGATGTATAATTAATAGTCTTATGTTCCCAAAATTTGATAGGATTGGATGATAAACTTAGAAGTTATTAATCTTATAAATTTAATTATTAAATATGTTTCTAGATACATACATATGTTTCCAGCTTTTGTGAGTGTTGCTCAACATGTATCTGGCAGCATTTGCTTAGCAACATTTGCCTAGCTACATTGTTATAATTATTATTTTATAAATTAGAGCAATAACTAACTAATTAGTAAGAAATACAACAAAGTGGCTCAATAGGAGAGGGAAAGCTAAAGCTATAGAGCTTTAAAAATGGCTAAATTTAGCCATAAAATTAAAATTTTACTACACTGGTGCATTGTTTATGACTTAGTGCAAACTGTACTGAACTAGAACATAATTAGACTATGTGTCTTATTTATGTGTCCATCTATTATTAAATTAGACAGACAAAGCTTTGAGTACCGGGTATCAAACAGTCGTGTACACTTTACCATAGCCTTTCCTACTTGCTTTCTTCGAACAAATTGTTATTTATTCGCTACTATTCACAATCGCTTGGATTTCGACTCGAAGCGCCACAAAGCGACTGGGCTTCAACTCGATCAATGTCAATTGCTCACGCACTGCACCTGCAGCGTCGCAGCGTCGCAACGGCGGCAATCGTTAGGCGATAAAACGATAAAACGATAAACGATTTGCTGCTGCATTGTCAACATGACATGTTTGGTGAAATGGAATCGAGGAATGGAGGAATGGAGGCCCGGTTAGCTGCAAGACACCTCCTCCGGAAATCTCGAAAATCTCGAACATCTCTCCCAAGACTCGCGGCGACTGGCGGCGACTTTCAAAGTCAACAGCAACCAGATTGAAATGAGAAAAGTAAACGGTTGCTGCAACTTGTTGTCGCCGTGCCTCGACTGATGAATGTTAAGTAATTGCATTGAATTGTTGTTGCTCAGTCAGCGCCGGATAATCGGCTGTGTTTAAACAGAAACATCTGCTGCTGCGATCGGCGATATATATATATAGAGATATATGTATGTGAGTACGTGACGAATTTGTAAAGAACTCGGCGGGGCAAAAACAGATGGCACCAGACATGTGTGACAGGTTTCAGCAAGTTTATACATCTTTTTTTTGGGTCTCATTACAAAATACTGCTTTAGTTTGTTATTTAAAGTAGAGTTAAAGAGGAGCCTTAAAATTAAAATTAAATTTACCAATAAGAGAGCCAACAAATGTTTATAAATCTTTGGCATCTCCTAGGATTCTAAGAATTTATATACAAAATACTGCTTAAGTTTGTTATTTAAAGTGGAGTTAAAGAGAAGCCTAAAAATTAAAATGTAAGTTACCAATAAGAAATCCAAGAAATCTCCTAGGATTCTACCAATTTATTTACAAAATACTGCTTTAGTTTCTTATCCAAAGTGGAGTTAAAGAGGAGCCTAAAAATTAAAATATAATTTACTATAAGAGAGCCAACAAATGTTCATAAATCTTTGGCATCTCCTGGGATTCTACCAATTTATATACAAAATACTTCTTAAGTTTCTTATCTAAAGTAGAGTTAAAGAGGAGCCTAAAAATTAAAATGTAATTTACCAATAAGAGAGCCAACAAATGTTCATAAATCTTTGGCATCTCCTAGGATTCTACCAATTTATATACAAGATACAGCTTTAGTTTCTAATCTAAAGTGAAGTTAAATAGAAGCAAAAAAATTAATATGTAATTTACCAATAAGCGAGCCAACAAATGTTCATAAATCTTTGGCAACTCCTAGGATTCTACCAATTTATATACAATATTTTTCTTATTTTCTTTTCTAAAGTGGAGTTAAAGAGCAGCCTAAAAATTAAAATGTAATTTACCAATAAGAGAGCCAAGAAATGTTCATAAATATTTGGCATCTCCTAGGATTCTTTCAGTTTATAGCACCCGCTGGCACTGTATCTTGAAGATACTTAAATGCCGACTGTCTCAATCTATTAGTTTCAATTCCCCGAGCTGCGCTGTGTCTAATTTAGTGTTTCCTAGTGGCGCCACTCGCTTTTGGCATTTATCTCGATGTCTTATTGCCAACAGAAATTCTTTTTATAAAATCTGAGGCACCCCACCCACTATTACATATCTGTTTGTTGTTTATTGTAAGATTGCACAACATATGTACCATAACAAATCGTGAAGGATTATAGGTAACAAGTTGGCTTCGCCTTTTGTTCTTTCAAGCTTTGGGAAGCTCTTGGCTTAAGAGATGACAAGACTTGGCTGAAACATGGAGGTGGATGAGGCAGTTTCAGGTGTCTCTGCCATCAAAGTTAAGTGACCAGCAAATGTGGCAATTTCTTCTTCATTGTGCCCCCTATTTTCCATATTTTTTTTGGCTTTTTATTTTTTTTTCTCGGATCCCCCCCACACGCAATAATAATATTATTTTTTTGTAGTTTTTTCTGTTTGCTAGCGACCAACTCGAGTCGATAGTCAAGCGATATGCAGCGAATTAAGGTCAAGTTTGTCGCCTGTGCGTGCCATCGCCATCATCATTATCATCATAATCATCGTAGTCGTAGTCGTAGTCGTAGTCGGAGTCGTCGGAGTCATCGTAATCCTCCATCGGTGGCGGTGCGTGTTGCAATCTTTTGACTGCCACCGCCACATGTCGCCAGAGAACGAGACACACAGACAGAGAGAGAGAGAGGGAGAGAGAGAGAGAGAGAAAGTGGGGGGGGATATCAATCATACAAATTTCAGGTTCAGATTTCTTGCCGCCAGCAGCTTTCTAGGAAGCTCATTAAACTATTAGATGGTATTAGCTGGCGAAGAAAATAAGGTAAAGCAAGTCCATGGCAAAAAAATACAATAAAAATTAATAATAATATTTTCTATGTTAATTTTTAATTATAAAACACTTAATACTAATATATTCTTAAAGGAAATCTGTTAACAGTTGGTTCCTTAAATGAATTTACGAATATATTCAGTAGAAATAACCCAAAGCTAAGCCCAAAACTGGTTCTAAAAGTATAAATAAAATGCCAAAAAATGAATAGTAATATTTTCTATGTATTCTCCAGTTAAATTTTAATTATAAAACATAATACTAATATATTCTTAAAGGAAATCTGACAAAAGTTGGTTCCTTTAATGAATTTAAGAATATATTTAGAAGAAATAACGCAAAGCTAAGCCAAAAACTGGTTCTAAAAGTATAAACAAAATGCCAAAAATTAATAGTAATATTTTCTATATATTCTCCAGTTAAATTTTAAATATAAAACATAATACTAATATATTCTCTAAGGAAATCTGTTAACAGTTGGTTCCTTTAATGAATTTACGAACATATTTAGTAGAAATAACTCAAAGCTAAGCCCAAAACTGGTTCTAAAAGAATAAACAAAATGCCAAAAATTAATAGTAATATTTTCTATGTATTCTCCAGTTAAGTTTTAATTATAAAACATAATACTAATATGATCTTAAAAGATATCTGTTAACAGTTGGTTCCTTAAATGAATTTACGAATATATTTAGTAGAAATAACCCAAAGCTAAGCCCAAAACTGGTTCTAAAAGTATAAACAAAATGCCAAGAGACCAAAAACACTTTAAACAATAAAGGATTATGCATTAGAACGCAATTACTGGGTATTATTTTATTTATTTATGTTGTTCTTTGTGTATTCATTATTATCTCTAGCCATTACCGACAAAGCCCCAACAACAAGCCAGCTTCGGCTCAGCAAATGTTTCACAGTCGTCGCTGAAAAATCCATTAATGAGTATTAGCAATAGTTTGTATTCATTTACCTTTTTTTTACACTCGATTTGTTTTTGTTTGACTCACTCTCGGTGTCTTTTAATAGAGCCCAAAACGCGCTAGCTCCATCATTGCCCCAACCTGTTGCCAAAATGACAAAATAAACACTTGGTCAAGAAAAGACAATGAAACCGTATTGGCCCGTTTTTAGCCATTAAGTGATTACTTTGGGCCAAATGTTTCTATAGTTTGTGAGAGGATATCAAAATTAAAGTACAAAAAAAGTAAACCTTAACTCTGAGATGTACTCGTGATATTTAATATCTAAACAACACTTTCCCATAACAAAATTATGAGAGAGGGTTAACTGGAGAGTAAGCCAATCAACCAACTGGGCAAAAATGATTAAGTTCGAGGAGGGAAATGTGGGAGGAAAAGTTCAGGTTAAATACAAGAGAAAAACGTGAAAAATTAAAGTGCAACCAAGGCAGACTGCGTGTCGATCGGACAAGAAACCGCGTTGAGGGGGAAAATGGTAGGAAAATGTTAGGAAAATGGTAGGAAAACCCATGGCGGCCAGCGGGGGAAATTAGCTGGGAATGGATGGCTGCCTTTTACGATCAGCCCTGTGTGTTATTGTTATGTAATAACAGGGAAGTCACCGCCGCCCTCACGCACTCAAAAAAGATAGATACGAAAATCACAAAGATAAATACCATAGATACATGGGGGAAGAGGAAACCCTAGCCACAACCAGAGCTGATCAAACACCCAACTTCCGAAGGGTTTCAATTTACACACACTCGCTGGCTGGGCGAGTGTGTAAATGCAAACCATAGTAGCAAACATAAAGCCAACGTACATACTAGTGAGAAATTTATCACATTTTTGGCTTCAGTACTTGACCATTCAGTTGGGGATAAATTCTGTCCGGAAACAACTCCTTACTGACCTATTTTAAATTGTACTAAATATTACAAGTGCTATCAGAGCCAGGGTAAGGGCACTCAATCATTGCAAGTGTCAGGGTCTATTGGAAAATGAATTATTCAAAGCCTGCCGGCCTAGAGTCTCACTTTTGACAGCCATTATCGAGCCGAATACCTGAATACCTAAGCGAAGCAATTTATATTAATGGGGCCTCTAGTTTAGATGTCACAAATTGTTTTCTTGTTTACCCAAATACTCCATAAAACTGCTCTCTTCTTTTCAAATAGTACTTTGTTGTATTTAATATTATTTGTCCTATGTTTAATGAAGTCTTGCAACGCATCCTTGCTAGGCTTTGCTGCCTTTTTCAGGAGCACTCAGCCATTTATTGAAAGGGCCAGCCATTGATGTGGTCCTGCCAGGAAAACCCATTTCCCGTGCAAGCTCAGCTACGGAAAGCCTTTTAAATTTCATAACAAAAAGAGCTACTCCCCTCGTGAAGGTCCTGTATGCAGTCGAGCTCCACTCCTTTCCCTTAAATATTAATTAAAGCTAGCTAGGAGGGAGAGCCAGACTCTACACGGAGATAAAATTAATGTAAAGAATTAATTAAGGAGTTTAACTAAGCATATAACTTAACTTAAGCTAAATATATGCTTTATGAGGTTGGAAACGGGATTTTTGGTTTTCTTTGTGGAGGAAATCAACCCGAACCAGGATCTTTTTGACAAGTATCTCATGTTGTTGCAGTGCAAGGGAAATCGCTTGTGGTGATGCTGTGGTGATGCATAGCTCCTGGCTGTTCTTTTTTATTCGTTCTCCTTTCTGTCTTTTTTTATTTTTTATTTTTTTCTTTCGTGTCTGGGGTGTGGGCCACTTGAAGTCGCCATCGCCATCGCCAGCATTGTTTTCAGCTCAGCGCCCGCTAAAAATAGTCAAAGGCATGTGCCCTCCATCTGTATCTGCATTTTCCTCATCAACTAAACCGGCATCGACAAATAATAAAAAATAAAGAAAGAAAAGCGAAGGAAATGGGTATACTAAGTTCCGACTATAAAGTACCCGGTTGTGAAGTCATTACCACAACTCGGAAGGGTACAGTATGTATATTTTGCAATGATTTTTATAGTAATCATATCAAGTTTTTGATTCCTACTATTACTATCATGATCTTATGATCCTATTTCAAAAATAAATTTATCGTGAGTAGTGTTTCCTTATTTTTCAAAAGTCCTGTACAAAAATTACTTAAAATAAGTAATAATTAAAAATCTAATTGTTGTAATTTTGTTCTTAATATAGGAAAATTATATAAATATATTATGTACAAAGATCAGGTACCTGGAAAAGTAAAAAAATGTACCTGTTTTTATTGTGTTTAGTTTATTTAAGAAAAAGTTTTTTTTGTACCAATCTAAAGATTGCACTATGGTTCCTATAATTCGATAATTCTATAGCTAAAAATATATATATTTCAATTATGAAAATATGATGACTGTTTCCTGTTATCCTCGAAAGCAAATAGAAGCTCAAAATTGTCCAGATCGACTTGTCTGAAGGCACTGAGGTCTTAAAGGATCCCAGATAACTTCTTCAAGGCATGTAAACTCTCAACTAAAATAATAATACCCCTTAAATGAGTATTAATAAAGAGAGAGAGCTGGAGTTGGAGCTGAAGTTTTTATTCTCCAGTATTTTTTTTTGTTTTATTTTTTTTAATTTTCCTATATTCCCTCCACGGACTTAGGCATCCCGGGGCGTCATCGTCAAGTGCACGGCCCTGCGTCAAGTTGCCAGAGCAATTGACTCGAGTTGACTTCGCAAATGGGGGGGAAATTGAAGGAAAGGCGGGAAAACTTGAATAGACCGAGACGGAGACCGAGCCAAAACCGAGACTGAGACCAAGACTGAGACTAAGACCAAGACCAAGACTGAGACCAAGACCAAGACCAAGACTGAGACCAAGACCAAGACTGAGACCAAGACCAAGACCAAGACCAAGAGTAAGACTGAGACCCACTCGAAGAAAAACCAAGTGAGTAGAAAGAAAGACTAAATCACATGCCGCGGCTGTGTTTAATTGGAATCTGGCACTTTTCACAGGGCATATATACATATATATATCCAATCAGAGCACAAATAATAACTAATTCATGTGGGACAATGGATATCTGTACCACTGACTGACTAACTGACTGACTGACTGCCATTTTCCCGTTTTACATTTTACATTTCCCATTTTCCACCTGCCAGTACTACAGCCTTGTGCTAACGGTACTCGGCTGAGCACAAATGTGGAAAACTAGCTCGCAACTCGATGGCCATTGTTAGTGACTACAACTAGAACCGTCTTAAAAGCAGGGAAAAGCGGGGAAATCTGGCAAAAGCTGGGAAAAGCAGGGAAAAGGGCGGCAAAAGCTTAGAAACTTTCTGCCGCAAAACCGAGTGACATTAGCAAGGCCGTCTTGGGGGCAATTTGTAATCGAATTTCTATAACCAAATCACCGTTTAATATTAATGAAGGTATTGGCCAAGTTCGAAAACGATTGGCCAAAAGTCAAGGCATTCTCTAGGGTTATTTTGCGGAATGCGGAAGGTTTCAGGTGCAGTTTTACCTAAAAATTGCCTAAAAATCGGAGTTAGGCGCAAGTTAATTTGGAAAGTGAAAACAAAGTATAGCAAATAACAACAAGTTATAAAATAAACACAGAAGACATAACTGACTCAATGTAGGTGTTTATACTCTAGATTTTTTTATCTTTAATATATTTATATTCAAACAATTTCCCATCTTTAATTTGCAAAGTGAAATATTTGTGTTGAGTGACTCACGAAAGCTTATACATATATTTTTTTCTTTTGTTATTCTTTCCCAACTTGCCTGAAACTTGGAAGGGCTTTACACTCTCGGAATCGCCTGGTCATTAGTTCTGTATCAGTTTTTCGTCAGTTTTTCATGGAAACCTTGCACAACCCCTCACCACCCGCAGTCTGTTTTCCCCCAATTCCAATTCCGCACATTAACACCTTCGCCCAGCTCTTTGGCAAGTTTTTTTCATCATTATTGCGTTCATTTTTTATTTTGTGAGAACTTATAAAAAACACAAAAACACTTGGCTGCAGCACCAAATAAAAACAGAATGAAATACCAGCCCAACCGCTTTTCGCACAGACTCGTAAATAGTTTCAATTTGATTTTAATTGGGGATTTAGAGATGTGAGTAGAGCTTAGTTTCTGTGAGGTGAAGTGAGTAATTATTGCGTTAAAGTCTTCGTCATAAGAAATAAATGTACAGAAGGAAGTTTTATATTTTTTAGTGTATATTTTATACTTTTAACGGGCTTTTTAAAGGGATTAATTAAATATAAAAATCTTAAATCAGGGTAAAAATAATTTTAAAACAATAATATCCAAAAGAATAAAAATTGAAATAAATTGTGAGCAAGTCTAAGAGTGGGTTCTTGTCTCACTGTCAAAATGTTTCGGACAGATAAAGTCTCTGTTATCTTTATTTAACTTAACATTAACCGGAAACTACCTGTCAAGTCCTAATGGGCTCGACAAAGTAACAGCTGAATTGAAGAAGTAGAAAAGGCATTACACCTGGTTTGGATGGAGTTATTAGTCAGAGCAACCCTGTGCTTGCGCTTGACAGCACAATTCGGTGCTTAACATCACTCTGTTAAGCTTTAACGACCTGATAAATTATAGGCGTAGAGAAAACCGATTTTCTTTTACGGCTAGTTTATTTGATCTTACCATGCTTGGTCAGTTAACTAACTGTGAGTTTAACAGGGACTAACAGAATTCAGCTGGACTGAATATTGAGGTAGTGCTTACTGATGACGAATATTGACTGCGTTAGAAACAGCTGCAAAGTGAGCCATCTGAATTTCCTATAGCCAACTTGACTTGAGAATTCCTGCCTTTGAGCTGTGACTTTGCCTCGAGTGCTGTGCAGAAAGAGATGGGCAAATATGAGTGGGAGAAAATTAATAAGAGAGGGAGATAGAAATAGAGATAGAGATAGATATAGATATAGAGATAGAGATAGGGAGTGAGAGAGCGAGGGAGGTGGTGGCCCCCCGCCACTCAAATTCAGATACACACGAAATTACTTTGCAACTCGTGGCCGAGAGTCGCACGAAGCCTTGTGGCCTCATTAGAGGCCTTCCGCCGAATAGGAGAGTCGCAGATGGAGGAGTCAGGTGGGAACTGCGAGCAGGTGACTAGTTTCCAGCTACTTAACCATTCTGGCCTGCATTTTCCGCGCTGTGATGTGCTAAAATATTTATGAATATTTATGAACATCAAATGCGAGTCTCACTTTCCTAAGGAAAGAGATAGATTTGCCTCGACCTTTGGCAAATTATTATTATTAATTCTTCCCCTCCTTATTATATATACTCTGAATATTGTAATATTGTGACCCGTGTGCAAAAACCTTGATGGTTCCCTGCCACTGAGCTTGTCACATCAATTAGCTATGGACGCGGCTCCACTGCCACCAGCCTTGCTTCGGTTTCTATGACTGTTCCGACGGACTACCCCCGTGGGCGTCCCAATGAGTTGGCAAAATAATAATAACAATAATAATAATAAAGAACACATACCGATATGGATGTGTGTCTGTGATTTTGTATAATTTGTGCGAGCATTCGCATTGTCAGAGATCTGAGATTTCTTTGTTGCTCCGAGCCTTCTGCATTGGCATTAATAAGTGGCTCATTAATCACTCCCGGTAATAGGTACACTCAATGGCTTCAAATAGAATGAATAATTGAGAGAATGAGACGGACTGGAGCTTTGACGGGGACTGAGACTGAGACTGGGTACTGATGATGGACCACGGAGTGAAAATGGCAAACAAAACATGCCGAAAATATTGCATGGGAGATGGAAGACGACGGCAGACGATGGAAGACTGACTCCCCCGCGGACTCGCATGGCTCACATGGCGTATGATTAATTTTTCACAATCATTTAACATTATGCAAAAAGTTACGGAGGTGGCTAAGATGCATTTTTTTTTGCCAGTTTCTATTGCGTGGCAGGAGTTTTGCTTTCGGTTTCCGTTAACTGTTGCCGCGTTGATAATTAATGAGCCTTCAGTGCGTGCATACGTTGGGTCGTCGTAACAAACAGAAAATAGAAAATAAAGCTAATAATTATGGCGAAATCCATATCCAAATTCAAGATAAAAAACATCACAAATGGATAATTTTATATATTTAATAATTTAATAATTTAATAAGTGCGTGTATAGGATATGTGCTTATATATTAACAAATTGAAGCCCAGATTATTATGAAAGTATGCTGGGCCCTTCTCCAATCAAATTAAACGATGCCCTGCCAGCACTTCCCCCCGCAGTTTACAAAGCTTTTTCCAATGTGTGAAAGGTCCTGTAACCCCTCCTCCTCCCCCCCCCCC
>VNKC01001508.1:0-19764 GCA_008042775.1 Drosophila pectinifera | reverse complement strand
AACCCCCCCCCCCCCCCCCCCCCCCAAAGGAAAAGTTACACAAACTCAATTTTCTAATGCGAATAGGGTCTCCTTGGGTTTGGCCATGTTTGGCCGTATATATAATGTAATTTTGAAGATGTTTTCACATTTTGCGCCAAAAATATTTATGCAATTTTCCCCAAACCTTTTTTATATATTCCGGGGTTATCTTTCTTCCTTCTTCTTTCTTCTTTTTGTACTTCTTTTCCCCACCACTCCCCCCCAAAGTCCACTTTTTGTGGCGATTATTAATGGTCGTGAGCATGAGACATCGAGTTTGTCTTGAATGCTGCTGTTGTTTCTGCTTCTCAATCGAAATCTCAATCAGAATCGGAATCAGAATCGCCATTTCTAGCTTAATGCTTGTTCTCTATGTACACTGGGGAAAAATTATACATTATTTGGTATGAAGAGAGACCAATTAGTGGGAAATATTACGGAAAAATATATAAAACTTCTGGTGTTTATTTTCAAAACCCAAGAATAATGTGACCAAGTTCATTTGGAATCATGCTATTAAGGAATAATGTGACCAGATCGATGTATGCATAGAATAATGTGACCAGATTGATAATGAATCTTAAAATCTAAGACTAAGGTGACCACATTTTGACCATATTAATTATAAATCATAAAAAAAAGTGATATAACTTATTTACTTTGAAGCCTGTCTGCTTTTCTCATTTTTCTTCAGTATTCTTTTCTCATTTTTTCTTCAATATTAAAAAGTTTCGTAATTAAGAGCTTAGTGGTGTTTTTCCCAGTGCATTCTTAGGATCTGGTCTCTCTAGTGGCGTTCTGTTGACGGCAGTAATGGTGCTGGTCGTCCATATACTGGCAGTGGAGTGGCTGAGGGCTGGTGTAGAGTGTAGGAGTTGCTGCTGCTGTTTTGCTGGCCTTCTTGGCGGGAAACCCACACACAAGTCTTGGCCGAATGACTGAGTCTTGGCCAGAACTGTGTTGTGGCGGCATTCTGGCTTTGATTTCAGCTAGTTCCAGCCCGCAGAAATTGACGGGGTAAGGTAATATAGCGACCGCGTTGACAAGCCATGATGAGGGCCATGGCCAAATCCTGTTCAGCCGTTGGCATTTCATTTGCATAAGGCCCACAGTTGGATGTTAGAAGCGAACCCCACCTAGAAAGACCACTTTAGACGAATGACTTCATATCTGGGATTATTCTTATTATATTAATGAGAATATTCTTCTTTTAGTCTATGAATTCTTATATTCTTATATATTATAGTAGTATTATATCCCCTCTTTCCTTTACCTTTCCAGATGAACATAAGCTGAACTCCGGCTCGTGGGAGGACACCTTGGACGAGCCGCAGCTCCAGCACCAGCACCACGCTCACCATCTCAGCCAGCGGCGCCAGCACAGCTCCTTCCTCGCCCCACCGCAGTCCAGTGTCAGCATTACAACCGCCCAGCTGCACAGTGCCTTTAGTCGAAGGATTGCAGAGCAGCGGGAGAGGGAGCAGCGGGATCAGCGGGACCAAAGGGATCGGGTGCAACCAGATCGAGATCAGACGGGTAACACCGCCCCCTATAGCGGCACCACAATTGCCGGCGGAAGCTTCAGCGCCAACGGTGGCCAGGCTGCCGTTGGTGTTGGCGTCGCGGGCAGCAGGAGCAGCTGCAGCAGCAGCAGCGATCGCGACAACAAGTCCCCCTGCCGCGAGCGGGAGCGAGATCTGGATAAGAAGCCGGATCTCCACGAGGAGGAGCAGAATCTCACCGAGGAGGAGCAGACCAGCAGCAGCGTGAGTTCGCTAAGTGCCGGCAATCAACGCAATTCGCAATTGCGTTCTACCTTTAACAAGGCCAAGCAGCATTTGTCCTTTGACAAATGGCGCACGGCCGCCATTGGAAGCACCACAGGTTCCGGTTCCGCTTCCGCATCCGTTTCCGCTTCCGGTCAATCTCCAGCCACTGAAAACAGCAACAGCAACATGATTCTGCGCCGAGCCAGCGCCTGCACCATGTCTTCGGGTGGCAGCGGCACCGGCTTGGGTCCAGGCGGTGGCTCCCAAAGGGAAGATGCCACCACGCCTGGGGAATCCCCCGGCGGCCGGCTATCCCGGTGGTTCTCCATACGACGCGGCTCCTCGCACCAGTATGACGTGGGCGGACGCGATGGTCGTCACTCTACAGCCTCCAGCTTCGATACGCCCGATTCCGGATCGAGTACGGGAAAGGGTGGCTCAGTGGGAGGCGGAGAATGCCGAGGAGCTGGGGGAGGAACCACTGAAGCTGCGCTGGACGCCGCCTCGGCCCAGAAGTTGGCGAATTTCGGTGCCAGCAAGATGATGCCCGGAGTACCAGAGGTAAGCGTAATCTCCTGATTTTTTTGGATCCAACTCAAGGCATCAGAAGCCGAGTTGATTTAGTCCGATTTAGTCCTTGTCCGTTTGTCCGTCTGTCAGCATATCCTTCACTCTGCTTGTCCGTTTGTCCGTCTGTCAGCATATCCTTCTCTCTGCTTGTTCGTCTCTTTACTTGTCCGTTGTTTTACTTGTCCGTCTGTTCATCTGTCCGTTAGTTTACTTGTCCGTTTATTTTCTTGTCCCTCTGTTCATCAGTCTGTCTGTCCGTTTGTTCCTTTGTCCGTCCGTTCCGCATAAAAACACAGAATTCAGAGACTGAAAGAGCTTAATCCATAGCATTTTGTAAACACATTCTTAAATATACATATTTTCAATACGTATTCAATGAAAAGAGTTCTTTATTTAAAATTTAAAATATATTTATATATTATATATATTATATATATTTAATATATATTTATTTAAATATTAATTTCTGAATAACTTGTATATTTTCAATGGCAGTACGAGGATGACTCTGGATCCGCTGATGGCAATCGCTTTAACATGGACCTGATGATGACGCCCGGCAGTCGGGCCAACGGAACAGCTCGTACCGCCCAGAATCGTCTAATTGTTCCGATGCTGCCCCCCGCCCCTGCCGGGCTGTCCCAGCAGCAGCTGAAGCGGCGTCACATCGTGGCGGCCATCGTCCACAGTGAGAACTCGTATGTGGCCACCCTGCAGCGACTAGTCAATGTAAGTCGAAAGCCCTACAATCCTAAGCATGCGTACTTAAAACCCAGAAAGATATATATAACTTATGTAGAACTAGGATGCTTAAAACCTCCCTTTATTGTTTTGTATATTCTTGATCAAGATCAACAGTCGAGTTAATCTAGCTACGTCTGTTAGATCGCTGATCAGCTGATATTCTAAAGCTTCATTCATGTAAAGCTAAATCGGAATATATATAACTTATGTAGAACTAGGATGCTTAAAGCCTTCCTTTATTGTTTTGTGTATGCTTGATCAACAGCAACAGTCGAGTTAATCTAGCTACGTCTGTGAAATCACTTCACAGCTGATATTCTAAAGCTTCATTCATATAAAATTATTTTTATATATGAGGTTAAGGATAAACTCACTCGTTCGCTACTGAATAAAACGTAGCTATTGCTGTTGCCTTGCGTGTACATTGCAGGCAAAGAGCAAGAATAAGAGAGAGAATAAGAGCGGATCTTTCCCTTTTCAATCGAGTCTTTTTGGGACTTTTAAAGCAAAGAAAACCCCTCTTACGAGCTCTGGCTGTAAAGCAACCAAACATAAAGTATAAAGTCAGGACATGACATAACTTTCCAGTGGTCATTATTGCTTAAAACTTATTTGAATTTATTGTCGCCTTAATTTAGTTTTAATACCAGAAATTCACTTGTTGGTTTACTGTTTGAGAAATATTTACATACTAATAATATGTTGTAGACCTTAACTCTTACAACTCCACCTCTGTGTGGGGAGAGAGATGTGTAGTACTCGATGGTAGGTCCGTCTTGGAGTCCTTTGATTCCGGCAATTCAGTGGCCAAGATGAGTTGGAAGCCCAAGCTGAGTTTGGGAACTCTAAACTCGTGCCTGTGGTACTGACTCCCACCTTGTCCTATTGGGACCTGATCCCCAACTAGCTCTTTCCCTGGTTGCGGGATATGGATGGTGTATCCGTTGGTAGATGGCTCCGCTTTCTCGAGCGACTCCTGGGAGTCCTGGTGCTCCTTGGCCGAACCGGCTGCCAGGGTCTCCGGGTTAATGAGAATATCTACATCGATGGGCACCAGCATATAATGTTCGCCAGTTACTTCGTCAGTCAGGGTTTTGCCGAAATATTCCAAGTCCTCCTCCTGGATTAGATTCACCTGCTGGAGCACCTGGTTCCGATTCCAACGATCCACGGCTGTGGGCTGCACTCTATCTCGTTCTAAGAGATCCTGGCTCTCCGAAGGATCCCCATCATTTGTGGGAAAACGGAAGCTGGTCAACTGTGGCGGCTTTACTTGGACAAAGCCCTCGCTCTTGCCATGCTCCACATATATCTTAATGTCACCCAATGCCTCTGCTATGACGCGATCCCTGTCCGTCTGTTTTTTGTCTGGCAAGACCTGATCCATCTTAGGATACAAATATAAAAAATATATATATATTTTTGCTCTTTTTCGAATGGTTTATATATGAGATGATATATGATTCGATTTCGATGTCGGAAGTCGTTCGAAGAGGCCTCTAGATAAGTGAGAAACTCAGCTGCTCAGAAATACACACATTAAAAATGTTTTGATTATGTAACTTTCAAGCATGCCACATTTAAACCCAATGTTAACCCATTTAACCATCGCATTTAACCTCTGATTAACATTAGATCTCATTTCAAATCATTTAATCTCTTTACATGCCATGCTCCTCCCATAAATGCCGACTTGACCGTCATAAAATAACTAAAACCAACCAACTAACTTTCTCTCATACTAACCCACACACTCACTAACCCACTAACTCACTAACTCAACTCACTAACTCACTAAACTCACCAACTAATCGAATACTCACACACACGCCCAAAACTCCATCCAAGTAATCGAACCCGAACCCATCAGCATCATCATTTCACCCACAACTCCATCAACTAGTCGCAAAAATTAGAAAAACCAGATATTGTAGGTAATTAATTAATTAATTTAAGTGGAAGAAGCCAGACTAAAGACTATAAAGATTGCACCAGCCGGAAATATAATAGGTTTCTGTTTGTAACTTCCTTTTTGTTTATATTTAAGCCAGAAAATGTAACAATACTAATTGGAATCTAGTTTAAGATTAATTTGTGTATGTTTTAAGTTGTAAAATCAAATGTACTAAACTATATATTGGAAGAAACTCTGCCAGGAGGCTGGAAAAGAGAGGCTTCTGGTTGGTGTAACCTTTAAAATGAGAATCCTGCCTGACCTTTGTCACTATTACGTGCCTCCCCAGGATTACAAGAAACCGCTGGAGGAGTGCAGTCCCCCCGTGCTGAATCCGGTGAAGATCGCCACCCTGTTCCACTGCCTCCCGGACATATTGCACTCGCACAAGCTGTTCCGGATCTCCCTGGCCGAGTGCGTCCGCAACTGGGATCGGGACGAGAAGATTGGCGACTGTTTTGTGGGCGCCTTCGGCAAGCCGCAGCTCCTGGAGATCTACTCGGGATTCATCAATAACTTCTCGGCGGCCATGGAGCTGGCCAAGATGGAGGAGAAGCGCAAGTCGGCCCTGGCCGACTTCTTCAAAGTCAAACAGATCAGTGCCCACGATCGGCTGTCCTTCTTCGGGCTGATGGTGAAGCCGGTCCAGCGTTTCCCCCAGTTCATCCTCTTCCTGCAGGACCTGCTCAAGTACACTCCGCAGGGTCATCATGATCGCATGTCCCTCCAGCTGGCCCTGTCCCAGCTGGAGCTCCTGGCCGAGCTGCTGAACGAGAGCAAGCGGGAGGCGGAGCAGTATCAGGCCTTCAAGGAGATGCTGGGCCACATCTCGGGCACCTTCAATGCCCGCTCCCTCAGCCTGAGCAGTGTCAGTGTCAGCGATTCGGCGGGCGGACATCCCCGTCCGAGGTACTTACTCCGCGAGGACAACGTCACCCACATGGAGTTCAACCAGGCGGGATTCATGGTCAAGTGCAAGCAGCGGCGCCTCCTCCTGCTGAACGACAAGGTGATCTGTGTGTCGGTGGCGCCCAAGCAGTCGCACGACTTCGGAGCCACCGAGAAGCTCACCTTCAAGTGGATGTTTCCCGTCAACGATGTGGAGATTGTGGACAACACCACCTCGGCCACGCTCTCGAGGATCCTGACAGCGGGTAAGTGATATACTTTTCACTTAAAACTCACTTTTGGAACTCATTTCTGGCTACCTTTTCCCGGGGCAGGTCTCAACCGCGGCGGCAGCTTGAAGTCCAACGGGAGTCCCTTTGCCAACAGCACTCTGCCGGGCAGCGGCTCGTCCGGGCTCTCCGGGGTGGGGGGACTCCTGGGGGATGCCCACAGCTCCCGTTCGCCGGCCGCCCAGGTGACCAACGGAGCGGACAATCTCTGCAGCGAGATGAGCACTCTGATGTACGACTACGAGGTGATCTCGCGCATCCACGACCTGGTGGGCAGCCTGAAGGGCAGCTACAAGGAGCTGAACGCCAACACCACCCGCAATGTGCTCAACCTGATCCAGGGCTCGATCCAGCGCAAGGACGAGGAGATGGCCTGGGTGGACTCGTGCTGTCTCACGCTGAACTGCCGCCACAAGTCCGGCAAGGAGGAGTCCTTCACATTCCAAACCCAGACACCGGCGGTTAAGAAGGAGTGGATCACCGAGCTTCGCCTCGCCCAGCTGGCCCTCGATCCCAACAATTCACCCGCCTGGGAGCGAGGCGGATCCCATCAGCAGCCCAGCATCCATCACCAGAACTCGCCCCACTCTCAGCATCAGCACCAGCACCAGCATCCGCATCCGGGCTCGCCCGACTCCCGCCACACGCACGAGCAGCAGCAGCTCCAGGAGGCCGTCCAGCAGAAGCAGTCGCGCAAGATGCCGCTCTTTGTCAAGGCGATGCCAGTCTACAAGTCACAGCATCAAACCGAGGTGAGCTATTGGGATTCAGGATGCAGGATTGATTTCTAATGGGTATACTCTATTCCAGGTGCGCTGTGGATGTTACTACAGCATCGCCAATGACACCAAGCAGACCGGCAATGCGCGACGCCGGCTCAAGCAGCTGAACTATTTGTGGATGTGCAGCAGCGATGGCACCTCCTCGCACATCACCGTCCTGGCCCAGCATCCCCACCAGGCGGGCAACCTGCGGGAGGCCGGGTCCTTTGACCTGTTCGAGACGCAAGTGTCGGCCTTGGAGTTCGTCAAGGGGCTGGATCAGGGACGAGGAGTAGGCCGGGAGGAGCCCGCCAGCCTGCTGGACGATCTCGTGTGGCTGGGCACGGATAGTCGCAAGATTCTGGTCTATTCCGCACGGAATCCGGAGCAGGAGGAGCAACTGGGCAGCTACTCAGTGCCGGGAGCTGTGCAGCGCATCCTGTACCACTTTGATGCCGTCTACGTGGCCTTGGCGGGAGCCACTGTCCTAATCTTTAGACGGGGCCACGACGGAGCCTGGCAGCTGCGGGATCCCCAGACCGTCAGGCTGGGAGACTCGGACCTGGCGGTGCCCAGCCTGCTGCCCATCAACATGTGCATCTACGCCTCCTGCGGCAATCGCGTCTACGTGATGAACGCCCTGAACGGGGAGATCCAGCGCAGCTTCGAGGTCCAGCACGGGGCCAGCCAGCAGGTGAATCTGATGGCTCACTCGGGCATCGGCCTGTGGATCTCGCTGAAGAACTCGACCATGCTCTGCCTGTACCACACGGAGACGTTCAAGCATCTGCAGGACATCAACATCGCCTCCAGTGTCCTGCGGCACGACGGCAAGAAGGAGCAGCCGCTGAACAACAGCGCCGTCTACGTGACCGCCCTGATGGCCTGCAAGGGCCTGCTCTGGGTGGGCACCAATGTGGGCATAGCGGTGACCATACCCCTGCCCCGCCTGGAGGGAGTGCCCATCATAAGTGGCGGCATCAACATGTCCTGCCACGCGCACTTCGGACCCATCACCTTCCTGCTGCCGCTGATCCCCAAGGTCTATCCGGCCTACAAGCCGCCATCGGTGGCCGTGGCTCCGCCGGTGCCCAGCATGGGCGAGGATCTCCAGCTGCCCGCCATCGATGCGGATCCCAAGCTGGACCAGTTGGAGCTGGACGACAGTGCTGTCGTAGTGCTGCGCCGTGACTTGGCCAAGGAGGAGGCGGCCCCTGCGGGATTGCAAGCCAGGGATTTGGACACAGAAGGTGGAGGAGGGCCAGGAGGAGTGGCTGAAGCGGTGACGCCAGCGTCGGCCTCGCCCCGCAGTTCCAAGCTGGACAAACAGCACTCCCTGGATCAGAGTTTCACGGCCAAGATACGGGCATCGCTGGCCAACTCGCCGGCCTTCCATCGCAAGCGTTTCCGCGACGATCCCAACCGGATGTCGAAGACCCTGCCCCGCGGCCTGGGCGCCAATGGAGCAGCAGCCGTGGCAGCGGCAGCAGCCGGAGCAGCGGCATCAGGAGCATCAGGAGGAGCTGGAGCCACTGCAGCAGGTGGCAACAGCTCGCAGCACAGCGAACATGGCATCTGCGATGTCTACGGCCTGTATGGGAAGCTGATCTTCGTCAAGGAGGACTACGATGCCGAGGAGGGCAATCAGGGCAATCTCATGGACATGATGTACGAGGGAATGCGGCGATCGGACCCTGAACTGGCGTCCATACCGGTCAAGGTGTGTACCCTGGACAGACGCCTGCGGATGAAGGCATCGCGACCGAGATCCCTGGACTTGTCCAACTGGTCCGTGGACTCCAAGTCCTCCAGCCTGTACACCTCGTCGGGCAGTGAGGAGAGCATGGGCATCAAGCACTTTGGCGGGAGATCCGTGTCCCGGAACAGCAGCAGTGCCAGCCACAAGACCTCCGGAACGGGCAGTGATCTGGGCAATATATCCGAGAACGGACTGATGACCACGGCGGACATACACCATCATCAGCAGCAGCAGCAGCAGCAGCAGCAGCAGCAGCAGCAGCAGCAGCAGCAGCAACAGCAGCAGCAACAGCAGCAGCAGCAGCAGCTCCAGCTGATCAGTACACCCAAAGGCAGCTCTCCGGAGGAATCCAGACTGGGTGCAGCCACTGGCCTGGGACTGGGACTGGACAAGCCCGCCGCCGCTGCAGTGGCCACTCTGAAGCGCAAACAGAAGCAGAACTCCAAGCAGCAGCAGCAGCAGAGCGCCGACGGACCGAGGACCGTGATCACCCTGATGGGCGGCCGGGGCTATTGGCGCCAGATGTGGTACAACACCTCGGTGGCCGGTGGCTCGCCCAGCCACAAGAACAGCACAGGCGGAGGTGGAAGCAGTGGCAGCAGCGTCCGCGAGTCCATGCAGGCAGGCAACCCCGGCGGCAGCTGCTGCTCCTCCACGCTGACGGCCAACTCCAACGATGCCCACATTGTGGTCTGGGAGAAGAAGTTATAATCGCAGGAGCTGGTGTGCTGCTGCACCCTCCAGCAGCATCCCCACCAGCATCATCCGCCGCTCCAAGACCTCTGGCGCTGCCAGCAGCAGATCCAGATGCAGCAGCAGCAGCAGCGCAGGGCGCGCGGACGTGTCCGGTTCCGGGGATCCTTCATCCAGCGCGATCGCAGTGCCGGCAACGAGGGCGGCTCCGGGCGAGCCAGCCCCGGCGGGATGCTGAGCGCCAGCCTGAAGCGGCTGACCAAGCTGAAGCGCGGCGGCAGCCTCAAGGAATTCTAGATGTATTCTGCTCGGAACGTGTACATTATTATCGCCGATTTATTTAGTTGTTAGTACTTAGAGCTTACTCTTAATTAGGCACAAACCACATTAATTACTTACTCGCTTACTGTTTCTGTTGGCCACTCGAACATATATGGCTATATAGGCAGTCCTGTGGCCGATTTCCAACCCGACTTCGAACTAGAAATGCAGTTTAGGGATTGGGGAGTACCTTTCCTTCTTTATTTAATAGTACTTCATGTATTAATATAGACTTCTCTTCGATTTGGCAGGGTATTCGCCCACAGGGTTGACTATATACAGGCATATATATTACATACAGGCTACAGCTTATCCTTCTGGAGATACTACCTTCTTAAGTTTACTACACATTTCTCTCTCAAAACTTCTCAATATGCGACTAACAAACGTCAAAGCCTAGAGCCATAGGGGATCATACTTATATATAATGGTTTTTTTTTTTTTTTTTATGTAGCCTATAACTGAGTATCCAAATATACAAATGTTTTTTTCCTAGTTGCGTAAGGCATATGTTACATAGCTTGTAAAAAAGGGGATTATAGGGATTCAGTAAGGCAGAGAGCACACACAAACTCATATACACTTGAGAGCGGCAAAGCCAACAAGCTAAGCGATAAACAAACAGAAAAACATTGTTAAATATGAAATATTACAAAAAAGGAGAGGAGAGGAGAGCAGAGATGGGAATAGTTTGTATTAAGCCAATGAAAGCGGATCTTAGCCAGAAGCAACGCCCATTCACGGACTCCAAACTCCCATAAGCAGCTGGCAGCACCTTCCTTATATTATCTGTATGTATTATAATGAAATTAGCTTAAAATATATATATACATATATATATATACTCTCATTTATTGATCAACTTATGGGGTCTGTGTATTTGTAAGCGTTTACAAGGAACATAAAAAAGGGATAAAAAGAAATGGTTTTTTTCGAGGCACTGGGAATATATATCGATATATATACAGAGAAATAATAAGGCAGACAAGGAATATCTTATATCTTATATACACGAAACATACTTATATATACGATTTACAGCAAAACAAAAAAAAAGGAAAATATACATGTGCTTGTGGATATTTAGATAAAAAACAAAGAAAACGCAAAGGCGAGATATTTTTTTGTGTACGAGACATCTTTTCGATATATTCTCTCGTCGTATGGAAGAAGCCTAGCATAATGCAATTATGCAACTTTTGATATCATTGTGCATATATATTTACACACGCCCACACACACATACATGCATACAAGCATATGATATATATATGAAAGTAATATATTTACCTATATATCTACACACATGCGCATACATATTTACGAGTTCCCCGGGGAACCTTTGTACATGGCTCACCTTTGGTGGGCCTTTATCTCAAGATAAGTGGCTGCTTGTTGTCAACCAGCAACCAAAAATAGTAAAAACCTTAAAAACAAACAAAAAAAAACAACAACAACAGGATAATTGATGTATTCAAGAACAAAGAAAATGTATTAAAAAAATATACAAACATTTATGACATGTGTGTTTCCTTTGATCCTTTTAATGGGCTTAAAATTTGCATTTACAGAAACGATTTAATGCTGAAATTATAACTTAACCATTAACTTTTTTACTTATCATAGCTTTATAGCATTTATAGAAACTATATAATGCTGAAATTATAACCTAACCATTAACTTTTAAACTTAACATAACTCAATATAAAAATACCAACAAAATGGCAAAGAGGTTACTTGGATATATATGACAGATTCCACCGTTTGTTGGCTGTGTAAGCAACTTTATAGAGCTTTTAGTATGTATATCCTGAAAGTCCTATGTGTGTGTTTTCTCTGATCCTTTTAGTGGGCTTAAAATTTGCATTTATAGAAACTATATAATGCTGAAATTATAACCTAACCATTAACTTTTTAACTTAATATAGCTCAATATTAAAAACCAACTAAATGGTTAAGAAGTTACCACCATTTGTTGGCTGTGTAAGCAACTTTATAGAGCTTTTAGTATGTATATCCTGGAAGTCCTATGTGCGTGTTTTGAAAATTTTAGATCAATTGGATTATTTATATGGGAGTTATTAGGCCTTACAGTGGCAACCTTTTGTCTCGCTCGCTCGCACTTGCGGCGAATGGTTACGCGTTCAACTAGGAGTCGCGGGTTCGAGTCCCGACTTCAGTGAGGCAAAGTTAAACCAATTTTTTTTTTTTTTTGTTTTCTATAACATTTGTAGAATTCTTTGATTTACTTTTCAAGACGTTAGGAGTTAAACTTTCCGAGTTAGAGGCACCAAGACCTCTAAAGTCTATTTTTATGAACCCTTATATAGTATTTAAGCACCGATCTGTATCTGAAGTCACTCGGGCCGTGGTGGCATTAATTTTGCGTAAGTGTCACACACTGAAAGCAGGCAAGAAAAGAGTCTGGGGCGTAGCAAATTGATATTATCAGTAATGAATAATAATGCCCCATAACGCAGAGGCAGTGCCTGATAATCACGATGTCGGCGGAAGGTGACGGCCCATTACATAAACGAAAGCACATTGCACCTCCACCGCCGCCGTCGCCAGCTTATTAGTGTTAATTGTTGGCGACACTTTTATTTCCATTTTTCATTTTCATTTCCATTTCGTGTTTCTTTATTTTCCATTTATTACACTTTTTTTCTCTCATTGCTTTTTTCCACCGCTCATTTTTCAATCGTCGAACTTGGCAAGTGTCTGTCCCCTTAACGCTTAACGAGATTGTGTCTTCAGTTCGATTCAGTTTTGAGTTCAGTCTGGGCCAGACATTATATAATAGGAGGGCCCTAAAGCGATTTGGATCGCTAGCCAAAATAGCAACCAAGATGCGCAAGAGGGCCTAAAGAAATAAATGTTGTATAGCCTGCAAGCTCTTGGGAAGTTAATCAAAGACTTTTTCGAGAAGTGATTTGAAAAATTGAAAATTTAAATATAAGAAAATCTATCTATATGTTAGCTCTTTAACCATATCTTTTTTTAGTTTTTTAACCACTAATCTAGGCTCTAAATATACTATTTAATGGGGTATTTTTAAATATAAGAATATTTTTCTTTATGTTAGCCCTTTTACCATATCTTTTTTTAGTTTCTTAACCACTAATCAAGGCTCTAAACATACTATTTAATGTGGTAGAGCTTCCGTTCTATTCAGTGCTTAGCTTGGACCATATTCGAAAAGTGATTTTAAAAACTTAAAATTTAAATATTAGAAAATCTTTCTATATATTAGCCCTTTAACCATATCTTTCTTTAGTTTCTTAACCACTAATCTAGGCTCTAAACATACTATTTAATGGGGTATATTTAAATATAAGAAAATCCTTCTATATGTTAGCCCTTTAACCATATCTTTATATAGTTTCTTAACCACTAAACTACTCTCTAACCATACTATATAATGTATTAGAGCTCGCGTTCTATTAAGAGCTTAGCTTGGACCATATTTCGACTTGAAACCCATCCTGAAATGGCCAAAAGCGGCACTCTGCCGGTCGCAGATGCACCAATTGCGGCGATATATCAGCCAAGTTTATGGTAGAGCCATGGCAAATACCAAATACCAAATGGCTAACTGCAAACGGCCACGGCTACAGCAGCGGTCATTGCTGTAACGCCAGCGGCAATGGCACCTACGGTACCCAGTGTACCCAGTGTGTCCCCGGGTTCAGAGTTGGTCCCGGGCCATGACCTTACCCAAGTGTTTTGCGTAACAACAACGGGCCTAGCACCAACACCATCTCGAGGGGGTGACGAGTGCGGAGTCTTGTTGTTTTTTGGCTTTCCCAGCCAGTCACGATCGCCGCAATTTTCTTGTCACTGTCAACCCCAAAAAGAAAAAAGCTAAGCTAAGCTTCGGTAAATAAAAAAAAAAAGAGCTGGCAGTGCACGCAACAAAACAGCAACTGCTGCAGCGGCGGCAGCGGCGGCAGTAACATCGGTTCAAAACACATATAACATAAACAAAGAGTCGGTCAGGGGAAAAACGAAAAGCATTACAACAACACACAAACAGAAGCAGTAACAGTAACAGCAGCAACAACAACAAGCAGCAGCAGCAGCAGCCGCAGCAGCAGCAGCAGAGAAACTGCAGCAGCAACTGGTAACTGGCGATTTACCACGCTGATAAGAAGAAATAAATGGCTGGCCTAGGCAGCAACGAACTGTGTATACTCTTCACTGTTAAAAGCATGCTTTTTTGCAGAGACAACTTCGGCTAAATTTATTATTAAAATTTTTTAATTTAATACTATTAAAAATTTATTTTCTTAAGTTTTTAAAGGGAATATGCAGAATAATTAAACAAATAAAAACGAACATAGAACTGCTTTCCGATTTGAAATTAAGGCTGTTTTGGTATAGTTATGAATATTTTTAACATTGATTTGTCCCAAAAATTAGGACATAAATAACCGATTTAGCGATCCAAAAATACTTATCTTCTTAACAGCATAGTTTGGCCAAAAATGGAATGTCAGCGAAAGGTCGTGCATTTTTTGAATCGCTTTTAAAGTCTTTATTATTTAAGAATAAAATATTGAAAATACAGAGACCACAAATTTTTCTCGATTTTTGAAAATTTTATAAGGGGTTACATCATTAAAATGTATGAAAATTAAAAAAAAAAATGTATTTTGTTAAATTTATCAAGTAGATATACAGTTTAATTAGTCAAAGAAAAACTTAAATAGAAGAGCTTTCCGATTTGAAATATAGGCTGTTTTGGCTTAGCTATGATTATTTTTTAAATGGATTTTTCCAAAAATTAGGACATATAAATACCGATTTAAAGGCCCAACGATGCGTATACGTGATGTCTTCTTGAGAGCATATTACGGCCTATTCGCTGTAAAAATCTTAATTAAATAACTAACATGGATGAGCTTTTCCATTTGAAATTAAGGCTGTTTTGGCTTAGTTATGATTATTTTTTAGTTTGATTTTTCCAAAAATTAATACATATAAATACCGATTTAAAGGCCCAACGATGCGTATACTTGATGTCTTTTTGAGAGCATTTTACTGTCCGATTCATCGTTAAATTCTTACTTATTTAGAAATTAAATATGGGAAAAACAAAGAAACAAATTTTAGTTCGATTTTTTAAAAAATAATAAGGGGTTACATCATTAAAATTGTCAAAAATTGGCAAAAATTATGCAGAATATGCAGAATAATTAAACAAATAAAAACGAACATAGAACTGCTTTCCGATTTGAAATTAAGGCTGTTTTGGTATAGTTATGAATATTTTTAACATTTATTTGTCCCAAAATTTGTCCAAAAATTGGCAAAAAAATTAATTTTCTTAAATTTTTGAACGGAATATGCAGAATAATTAAACAAATAATAACGAACATAGCACTGCTTTCCGATATTTTTAACATTGGTTTGTCCCAAAAATTAGGATATAATGAAGCACGCGAGTGCTCTGTGTGGTCAGCTCTGGTCTAGCGAAAAATGTAGGTGACAGAAACTCCCTGATAGCCTAGTAAAGGTACCCTGTTTCTTCCTGATAGACTAGTGAAGGTACCCTGTCTCCGGTAGGGTACAAATGGTTTGCTCGCAAAAACGAGCGACAGCTAACGAGGCTGCTGTTGTTGCTGCTGCAGTACTTGCTGCTGCTGCTGCTGCTGTTGCTGCTGTTGTTGCTGTTGTTGCTGCTGCTGTTGCTGGCTCTGCTGCTGTCGCTGCCTCTGCTGGCGTCTTCGGCCAGCAGTTTTCATTTCTTTTTTAAGCTAACGCTCGGCGCGTTCAGCGTTTTAATATTTAATTGTCGTCGATCGCGAGCGGTTGTCATTGCTCCAGAGTCGCTGGAATTGCGGTTGCCATTCCGTTACCATTAAACGTAAACGTTAAACGTTAAACGTTAAACATTAAACGTTAAACGTGGAACGCCGAACCCGAGTCGTAAAGTGCCGCATTCCGTGAATATCTTTCGTGATATATCTTTTTGTTTGGTGATCTACTTGAGTTTTGTTTGAGACTTCCTTGGAGCAAGGATACATGTGAACATGACACCCAGGCTCTCTGTCTCCTGCCTGGCCCTGGTGCTCCTGGTTGTGTGCCCCGTTCGCATATCCTCGCGGAGCTATAGCAATGGCCTGATCTTCTACGAACTCAGCTCCCACAAGCCCTACCTGCCACCCACTGTCAGCGTGTCCCGCGGCCGGAATCTGGCCAGCGTCAAGTACTCGGAGAAGGGTTCCATCTGGTCGACCTTCGGACAGCCCTGCGAGTGCTCTGGACCCATGTGCTCCTGCTGCGCCGGCCTCAAGGTGGATCAATATGGATTCGATCAGAAAGGTGAGTCTGCAGTCTGAGGAGACTCCTCTGGGGGAGTTCTTTTGGAGTTAATGATGTCTTTAAAGTCGAAATGAAAACATAAATGGAAGAGTGAGAGTTGCATTTCCTTGATCCCAGTTAGTTTGTTTGGAAGACCTCTCTCTGGGTTACTCCACTGTAAAAGCGCCAAACGTTCCTCCTAAGTATCCTTAATCGCAGGTGCTTGCCTGCACTTACCCCAGAGTCAGCCTTTAGGGGCTTAATTCATGACTTTATTAGCGTTATTGGGCCAGGTCTCTTTGCGGCCATATGGAAACCCACAAATTGAGACCGCTTGGTCTCCAAGTCGTGGCTCCTGCGGGGCGTTCGATCTTGGGCCTTTGGAGCAGCATTTCGAGACCGCCGTCTTGGCAGGCAGATCTCGGCCGTGAGTTGGCGGCGCGGCGCATGCCAGAGACAACAATGAGAGCGGCTTTTATTTTCGCTTCGTGACATGCCTGCATTTGCCAATTAAAATGCCACAAATCGTCGGCGCTTCCAGCGGCGCTGCCCCCGAGTGTGCCACCCGCTTCCACTTTCATCCATTGACTGGAATTCAAACCGTTGTATTGTTGTGACTCCCTCCCAGTATTTATAGTTTTCCTAAGCATTTCTTAACATTTTTTGTGTGTAACTCTGTTGTTGCAGTCTGCGCCAATGTGAGCTACGTGCCCCAGCTGGAGGAGGCCCGGCTGGAGGTGTTTCTGAATGGGAGACCCTCCTCGAAGTACGGGATCTCGGTGCGGAATCCCTCGCCCTTCTGCATACCCGTCATGATGGGCGTGCCCATGGCCATGTGCGTCCAGATGACCGACGTCGCCGTGGTCGGCACTAACCTGAACATGTGCATGGACTTTGTGGTCCGCATGGCCACCACGGATCTCTTCGAGATGCACTTCCAGTGCATGCGCATGGGCACGGATGGGCTGCAGTATGTGGACAAGAATGGCAAGCCAGTGCTGCCCCAGGGACAGCAGGCCGACGATCCGGAGGAGTACGAGTACGCCGAGCTGGAGGATCAGCCGGAGTATGGCTCACAGGAGGAGGATTATCAGCCCGAGAAGAAGCCAGCTCTGATCGAGGAGCAACCACTGGGCTATCAACCTCCTCAGAATCCTGCACAGATCATTGATCAGCTAAAGGAGAATCTATCATCTCTGGTTGAGTCATCTCCCCTGAAGAATCCAGCAGTGATCGGTTATCAAAACGAAACAAACCCAAGTGAGGAACCAAGTGATGATCAACCTATGGGTTACCAACCTCTGGCAGTTGAGCCACCAAAGGATACTTTGCCAGAGGAGCCGCCAGTGGAGGAGCAACGACCCCAGGAAGAGGAGGAACCCGAACCGCTGCCGATTGAAAGTGAAATGCTAATGGCTGGCGACCAAGGCGAAGATTCAGCTACCGAGTACGACGAGGCTACAGAAGAAGCTACAGAAGACGACAAGGAGAAGGAGCTGCCAACGGAGACAACAGCGGAAAAGGAGGAGGTGGTGGAGATAGAGAAGGAGGCTGAGAAAGAGAAGGAGGCGGAGAAAGAGGGGGAGGTGGAGAAAGAGCAGGAGAAGGAGAAAGAGGAGGAGGCGGAGAAAGAGCAGGAGGCGGAGAAAGAGGAGGAGGCGAAGAAAGAGGAGGAGGCGGAGACAGAGGTAGAGGCAGAGGCACCTGACAATGACCACGACAATGACAACGATAACGACAATGGCTATGGCAGCGAGAGTGGCCCGCGGCCCCAAGTAATTGAAACAATTACCAATTCAATGAAAGCCACAGAGGCTCCCCCCACAACAACAACAGCAACACCAATACCGACACCAACTTCAACGATAACAACAACAAAAACAACAACGACGACAACTAAAATAACACCAATACCAAACATTATCGATTACACAAACAATGGGGAGAAGACCGCGACAGAGGAGGAGCAGGAGGAGGGAGAGGAAACTGCAAAGAAGTCAGAGGAAGCAGGAGAAAAAGAAGCAGAAGAAGAGGGAGATGGAGGAGAGGGAGAAGGAGAAGAGTCAGAGCTGAAGGAGAAGGGGGAAGGAGAGGCCACGACGCTGGCTGGTGAAGTGGAAAACGATAGCGACAATGAGATAAATGTGGATGATGATAATGATGACTTTGATGGCCAGCAGCACCGGGTGAAGGAACCCCCAAACCAAATGCAACAGGATGACAATGAAGAAGAGGAGGCAGAGGACGTGCAGGAGGATGGGGAGCAGGAGGAGGAGGAGGAGGAGGAAGACGACGAGGCGGAGTACGAAGGCGAGGAGTCAGCAGAGGCAGCAGACGAAACGGAGGCAGAGGCAGCGACCGCGGCAGCGAAGTCACAGCGTCGACGTCGTCGGCGCAACCGTGGCGCCCTCGCGCGGCGGCTGGGTAAACTCCACTAACCGCTCCTTAACTTAATTAACCGTAATTCCTAATTGTTAATGAATTGTTAATGCTAAACGTTGTTGCCTGTTAATTAATACGTATTTATTGTATTTATTGAAACCAACTCAAAGCCAAACTCAAGCGAAATAAACTATATAATTGTAGTATACCCATATAACCGATAATGCTCTTTTCAACTATATACCTTGTGGGGGATCAACTTAAACCATACAGTAACATTCTACCCCCTCTTTTAGAATTAGAACCCTTTTGGGATCAGATAAGGTATAGGTACCAATGTACCTATTTGTTTATTTTGTAACCATGAATTCATTGGCAATAAAAAATAAAGAGGAAATCAAGTAAATGTAGCTAAACCTTTCGGCCTCTTTGTAGCTTTAGGACATCCTTCAATGATAAAAATGAAAAGAGCTTTAAATTTTAGACTCTTAAAACTATTGGTTTTGAATTAAGAGAACGAACTCTGTCGATTATATTCTCAGACGCCTGAAGTTCCAGAGGGATAGTGTGGCCTGAGAGAGGTATCATATAAGTCTACCTCTTGGGAATTATCCATCGATGCAAGACTGGTAAAAAGAGAGCCAACAATCCAAGAAGGTAGGAAAGGAGACTTGCTTGATATATAATATAATAATATATTATATTGAAAGTCTATTGACAACTATAGTTAGGAATGCCGTAGAACCCCTGGATCTTTTCTATAGGAGGGGAGATTTCCTTTGGTAAGATAGACCTATTCTATACTTAGTGATAAGTTACCTTATAAGTCAGCAAAGTGAAGAAAAAGACAACAAAATTCGACAGCAAACTATTTAATTTATATAAGAATATAGTTAATACTTTAAAAGTCAAATTAATAATTATTTTCTATTCGTGTTACTACCTCTTTTTTTTCTGAAAGTAATTTCAACTATCGTACTAATAGTATTTATACTTTATAAACAAAGATTGCAGAATGATTTTACTTTTTTTTTTGGTAAATTCAATTCTGAATTATTTATTTAATTTATATATAATATATTATATTTATATATAATATATTATATTTATATTATATATTATATTTATATTATATATAAATATTTATTTATATAATTAATACTCTGAAAAAATATTTAATAATTATTTTCTATTCGTGTTACTGCCTCTTCTAAGTAAGTTCAACTATCGTACTAATAGTATTTATACTTTCTTGTTAAACAAAGATTGCAGAATAGTTTTACATTTTTTTTTTTTTTTTTAAATT
>VNKC01001506.1:0-18458 GCA_008042775.1 Drosophila pectinifera | reverse complement strand
TATTAAGAAATTTAATATTTGTATAATATATACAATATAAAAAATATACATGTATAATATAATTTAATATATATAAGTATTAAATATAAATAAAATATATATGTTATAATAAAAATGAGCACCCTGTTAATAGCAAAGTTGAAGCACCCTGCTCAATAGCAAAAGTTGACCTTCAGATGCATTAAATGCGTGCATACGCATATTTTTCACAGCGCGCTGTAACTGGCTCTAGAGCGCTCTCTCTCTCTCTCTCTGGCTTTTGAATAAAATTTCATGAGAGCCTGGAGCCAGCTCTAGAGACACGCCAACAGGACTCGCGTGACGTCATAAATTCTGAGATTGGCTGGCCCCCGCCAATATTCTGAATATTAACATGCTTCTGATAGCTGGTGGAGCGACTGGTTCACAATTGGTTCCAGTTCCGGATTCGAGCTTTCTGTAACGGCTGATTTACACGCTCCCACTGTAAGGCGATTTTCTCAAAACATGTCGGAACGATTCTAATTAAATTTTAACCAAATGTTTTTTATTCGATCCCTAATATGCTCATATACCGTGCATAAATAAATAAAAAATAAAACAAAAGCAAATAATCTTTCGCATTTGTCGTTGTGTGCGCAGTGCGACTTTAACCTCAGTGTGTTGGCGGTGGTTCGAACCGGCCCCTGAAAATTTCATGTTCTGTCTAAAAAATTCGGTAAGTGTATTTTAATTTTATTACGTACACGAAATCTAGGTAAAATCCGAGTTTTGGGCCTTAAGTTACATAACTAAGCTTAGTTTCTGGCGAGATAAGTCACAGCTTAGTTCAATCTCTCATTAAAACACATTTTAAAACCAGAAATCATGAACCGGGCTTTAAAAGAACACACACATACTTTCAGTAGATATTGTTAGGGATAAACTTTTAAAATAAAATAAGTTGAATAATACAAAAACATAACAAAACGTTAGAATCAACAAAAGGAATAGAAAATATATAAACCTTTTTTTACGCTTAAATTAGCTGCTTAACGCTATTTTTTTTTTAAGATTTTTGGCATTGTAACTCCCAGGATATGAAGAACTCATAATCTTAGATACTTTCAGCGAAAAGGGTTTTCTGATCTCATTTTAAAATTTAACCAATATTTGTGGCACCTTAAATTTTGAAATTTGATTGATAAAGATCTATGTGAAGCCCTTTATCTAAAAATAAATGGCAAAAAATATAACAATAAGGTATTTTCACTTAATCCATAATCGATATCTACTGAATGGACATAAATCAAAGACATGGGGACACTCTTAGCTAGACAGGCTAGGGGACTCGGCTTAATTCTAATCAAAGTACATGGAAACAGTCGCTCGTGGATAGGAGCAATCCCATCCAAATCCCATCTCAGTGACCTGAAGATGGCCCTTCCGTGAAATAAGGATGCTGCATTGCAGCCTCGGCGCTGATTCGTTGATTTGGCCGGCAGACGAGCAGCTTTTGGAGCAAGTCCCGCCCCTTGGAGCTCAGCCTAGGCACCAACTGGCTCCAAGAAGTAATGGCCGGAAAAGCTGACAGGGAAAAAGATTCGATTAGATCAGATTATCATCTAAACAATAAGCATTCCTTGGTAAGCTCACATGGAAGCGCTACGTAGTCGGAGAGATGCGAGACACCAGGCCAGGAGTCCTCGTTGGGCGTGCCTAGCACTCGGAATATCTTCATCAGTTGGTCAAGGACATCGGAACCAGGAAACAGAGGTCTTCCAGCGTCCGCAAGCTCCGCCAAAATGCATCCGGCTGACCACATATCGATGCTGGTGGTGTACAGCTTGGCTCCAAAGAGGACGTCTGGTGGTCGGTACCACAGAGTGACCACTTCTGCGGAATAGCACTTGACGGGAATACCGAAAGCGCGGGCAAGGCCAAAGTCAGCTAGCTTCAGTTCGCCGTTCTTGTTGATTAGCAGGTTCTGCGGCTTTAGGTCGCGGTGGAGAACATTGTGGCTAAAAGGGAGTATTGAAATAAAGTGCTTCATAAGTTCTTCTGTTATTCAGAGATATCATAACTTAAATAAACAAAATCTCTGCCGTAAAAGTATCTGTATCCTAACCTGTGGCAGAAGGCCAATCCTCGTAGCAGCTGCAGCATGAAGCTCCGGCACACGGCCATGTCAATCTCCCCGTTCAGACTGTCGAAGTACTTCTTCAGGTCCTGGTCGCAGTGCTCGAAGACCAGGGTTAACTTCTTGTCCGAGTGCAGGACGTCTATCAGGCGCACGATATTCTTGTGCTTCAGCTCCTGTGGGTTGGGATATTTCAATAGTTTCACCTGTTCTCGGTGGTAATTATCTTCTCTGACGGCTCACCTTCAGCAGGCAGATCTCCCGAAGAGCGGAGCTGGGCACACCCTCGTCATCCTCGTCCAGGCGTACCCGCTTCAGAGCCACAATCTCCATGGTGTCTCGGTTGCGGCCCTTGAACACCGTGCCATAGGTGCCCTCACCGATCTTCTCCATCTTGTCGTACTTCTGCATAGCTGCTTCAAATACTAAATAACACAGAGGTTCATAGTATAATTAAACCAAGAACAATTATGGCCAAGAACTCACGGTGGCAGAGTTGGGTCGCAAAAAACCTAAAACTCTGGGGAGGAAAGTATTTTCTTTATTTTGCAGTTTGTTTTGCTGGCTGCCAGTGTGGCCGCATATGGACTGCTGCGAATATACCAAAATATTCTATCTCCCTTTTTTAAACGTGTTTTTTAAGGGTTGGCGGGTATATAAGAATATTTAGTTTTACAAGATAATTAAGTTATAAATTAAATATTTCTGCGTGAAATCGAACTCTAGGTTAACTATGGTCTGAAGTGTCATTTAGACTAGGCAAGACGCTCTGTGGAAAATAAGCTAGGTGAATTTCAGCACCGAATCTCTGCCAGCATCCGCTCCAATCAGTCTCTTGGGGATTACAAACTCTATTAAGCGCCAATTAAACATTAAGCGGGATTTATTTAGAACTTAAAATGAGTATTTCACGAGCACAATTCCATCTCAGATCGTTCCGCTTCCGTCATGGGCTCCACGATCTGCAGACAGGCATTGGCGAACTCCACGAACAGTGGCTCCTGCATGGCTGCCGTCATCGCCGTCTGTGCATTGATAGCCACATCGATCTGGCGGAGCAGTGAGCGTAGGTGCGGATTGTGGAGCAAGTTACGTAGGTCCTGGCAAGATTCTGTGGAGGAAAAGCCTTAGAGAACGACGTTATTTCAAGGGTGTCCCAATCTCACCTAATTGCTGCAGCTTCTCTGAGGGAACAGTGTCATCGGTGGTGAAGGGTTCATACAAAGTGGGCTCCTCCTGGACAGCATTTGCGGGCCCTTCCTGGCCAATATCTCCTGCCACACACTCGGGCGAGTCCCTGTGGACCTTGTAACAGGCCACAGAGCAGCTAAAATTGTGGAGTTATATTAACTGGAGCATCATTAAAACCATGAGCTACTTACTAGGCCGCCGAGCACTTGCTGCACTTGTATTTCCGTGGGTTTTCCGCGCAACTCACGCAGTTTTCCATTTCGTCCAAACAAAAAATGAAAACGTGCAAAATAAACAACAGCTGTTCGAGTGTCACAGCCGCCAGCTCTTGTCGGCGTTCACAGCTCTAGGCCGCTGCTGCTTCGCCTTTTGGCGGTAAAACCACAAAAAGTAACAGGCGAAATAAAGGGCGAAAATTAATATCATACGCAAGAGATCGCGGGGATACATGCCGTTAATGTGGTAAAAACTAATGAGAAAGTGTGTTTTTGAAGAGCCCCCTAAATGGGGAAGTATATTTTGTATTTGACAGGTTATTTTCAACTAATTTTATGTGAAGTTTTGTAACTGTCACCTGGTAACTGCGTTGGATAAGAAATCATGCCCTTCAGTTTCTTTTTAAATTTTTTACTTTATTTTCTTTAATTATGTACTAAAGTATACAAAATTAACAAATTAAATAAGTATTCTGCTATAAATAAGTATTATGTATTATTATAACTATTTTAAATGTATTTGCTTTATAATATTTAAATCCCCAGTTGAACCATTCAATTTATTTTTTTATCATTAAGTTTGTCAATTTTCTTTTTCATGATTATTATCCTGATTCACAAAAACCTTTGAAAATTTCCACTAATACGGACGACGAGCAGTATGTTTGGCTAGATTATGGCAGATATAGAGCCGTTCAGCCCCTTTCCGGTTTCGCCTTGCCTTATTTGATTGTGTGTATCCTGTGTATCCTGGCTGCCCGGGTATCACGGCCTGTTTGCTCTAGTCGGTCTCATTTATGGGCCATCCCGGGCACGTCATCTTCCGTGCGGCTCCTGAGCAAACAGCCGAGTGCCGCTTATCCTGGATGTGTCTCCCCTTTCGCCCTGGCAATGCGCAGTCTGAAGCCACCTGGCGAATTAACCAATGGAATCGACAGCCGGGAGAGGGGCGCAATCAAATGACGGTCGGCGTGTCCACAAATTGTAAACACATCCTGCACACGGAACGGAACGGGACGGCCTGGAACGGAACGGACTCTTCCCGCCGCAAGGAGTCGTCCAGATCCGCTCCAGCTCCAGGAACAAGTACAGTTGGTCGCAAGCAAAAAGGCCAGAAAAAAAGGGTTAACTGAGCTGACCGAAGTAAGGTGTACTCTTTTCGGATATAGAGTAAGGATTCAGGGATATACAGGACCTCAAGGTGAAGGAATTTATTTAGTTTATAGTTCAGTCTGGATATTTATAGGTTGTAAAAAGCTAAAGCTAAAGCTAAATAGAATTCATTAAATAATTAACAAACTAAATATAAAACTAGCTAAAGATAAAGCTTAATAGAATTCATGAATAAGTTAACAAACTAAATATAAAACTCGCTGGTTGCAAAAAGCAAAGCTTGAATAGATAAGCTTTTTGACAGATAACGTACTCCTTCATCAGTATCCATTGCAGACCTTCCATGGCTTTAGAAACTATAGCTTGAATTGTGCAATTTTTCCCCATGCCATATATCTGGGATTATATCCCCTAAATATATCCCTCAAATGATAGCATTTCCAGCTCCTGGCCAGAACGGGAGTAACCTCTGCCAGGGTATCGCATCGCAAACAGGGCCAAAACTTTTGGTGGCAATAAATGACTTCAATGACTGACTGACCGGAAGGGGGTGGTTTCATGGGGGCACAGCTCCGAATCTTTTTGCCATATTTATTCTCTTTTTTTTTGGACTTGTAGCCGGGACTGTTTGTTGTTATTTTACTGTTTTCTACTCTCTTTTTCTTTGCTTTGTTTTGGGCGCTACCAATTGGATTGCACAGGGAAAAAAAGAGGGGAGAGGATGTGGCAAGAGGAGGAGGCGGCGGTGGGGGATGGAGACTCGGACTGGGTAACATGATGTGGCGCCTCTGCCGCTTCCGCTGTTCGTGCGGCACAAGCGCGATAATTGCCAGCGTTATCCGCTCGGCCTGCCAGTCAAATAGGCGCAGCAGCAGCAGCAGCGGCAGTAGCAGCAGCGGCAGCAGTAGCGGCAGCAGCAAGAGAGGCGCCGCTCCTGCGGAGGAAGAGCCTTCGTGTGACTCGCCTACTTTTGATTTACAACATTCGTGCAACATCAGCAGCAGTGTATCGCCAAAAGGAAGGGGGCGATAGTCCAATGCAAACAGCAAACAGAAAGGCGAGAGAGACACGCCAACGAGGAGGCACCTGCACCGGCACCAGGACCTTCACCGGTACTGGGTTCTGGGCTGGTCCTGCTGCTGGTCCTTTTCCGCGGCCAGGTGTCGTTCGTTAGGACTTTTCAGCGTTTTTCATTCCCAGCTTTTCCCAGTTACCAGCCAGCAGCTACTACCCGCCAGCGAAAAAGCCAAAAGCGATATTAATAGATAGCGGCACTTTTCGCTTCGTTTTTATCGCCCCGTAAAGCCAAAGGCACCAAAGGTAGAGCCCTCAGGTGTTCGCTTAGTCCTGGGGCCTGGGGGGAGAAGGATGGTCCTGGCAATTGGGCAGATTGACAGATCATGCAATCATAGTGGCACAGCGTTTATAGTGCATATAATGAATATTAAATTACATGCAACACACAACTGGCACTGGCAGTCCAACTCCGTTACCTTGGACTTGTTTTTTGTGCTTCGAAGTGGGACTCAAGGCAACTTAATGGCTAAAGACTGCCCGAATATAAATCATTTTAATATTTGAATAATTTTTAATGATTTATATTTATAGTATAGGGATATTAATTGGAGAAAGGAGTAGAGTTTTAATAAAATATTAGTTAGTTTTATATCATTTACAGCTGGTTGTGGTTGTTTGTAGTATATATATATAGTATAGCTTATAGTTTATAGTTTATATGTATAGTATATATAGTCTATATATATTTTATAGTAGTACTTATATTCTATATTACTTAAGCAAGGCTATTTAATACCCTGAATATTTAACTTAATTGCTAAAAAGCTACCTCAGCATACATACAAATATTCCATATTATAGTCTATATATATTATAGTCTTATAGTAGTAATTTTAATCTATATTACTTAAGCAGGCTACTTAATTCCCTGAATATTTAACATATTTCCTATATAGTTACCTCATTAAACATAAAAATATTCCAAAATCATAGCCTACTTTTCGCTGCACTAATCAGGAAGTACTATATTCTATATACTACTATACTATATAATTCCTTACAAATTTTCAGCATAATTACCTTAATTTCCGCACTTTACCAGGCCTGACTGTAGTGCTTAGGAACGCCACCTATTGGGCGCTGGCAGGCATGCGAAAGCGACATCTGTCAGTCGCCACGACTGCCATTCCGGGATATATTTCGTATTGGAATTATTATAGTTTTTATTGTGGGTCAAATCAAATCAGGGGGACTCCGCATATAATTCGATTCGAAATTCCGCTCGGCAGCCGGAGACCCATTAACTATCAGCATGGATTCGGCTGCGGATTCGTGGAAGGAGCAGAGACGGGCACGGAAGGGAGCACTATATGAATCCAATGGCTTGTAATTTATAACGCAATCACGTGCCACATTCGACGGCGTCGAGCAAAGGCGCCGAAAATATGAATATATATATGAACCGAGAGCGACTAAATAATTTGGAAATGATTTACAATATGGCCAGAGCAGCGGAGTAACGGAGTTACGGAGTAACGGCCGTCCGTAGGTTCATAAATCTAGCTGCATGACGAAAAGATGCAGTCCGCCGGAGTGGAGTACTCTATGGAGTGGAGTACTCTATGGAGTGGAGAACTATATGGAGTGGAGTACTCTATGGAGTTCCGTGGAGTTCCGTGGAGTTCTGTGGAGCTCTGTGGAGTTCCGTGGAGTTCTGTGGAGTTCTGTGGAGTGTGGAGTTCGGCGCAGTTCTTGGGCGCCCGGCAAAAATGTGCCGAAATTACAGGCTGCAGCCGGGGGAATGATGCATGACTGGCAGGCAAGGCTCCCGGGCAACCCTCCCTCCGGAATTGTCATATAAAAATGCGACCCCGTGGCGCTAATTCGGTTATGTATTGTCAGTGGGCCTAATCTAGCGGGAAATGGCCTTTAGAGCGGCGAGTATCTGCCGCATCGGGCGATGCTGAGGCGATAATTGCACTGGCAGCCATCTCCTTTGATGGATGACAGTGGCCGGCAGAACAGCGCTCTTGTCAAACATTTCGCGCCTTGGCCATTTGTCTTTCCGCCGCTGCAGCCCCTCAGCCCCGCTCCCCAGCCTTTTGGCCAATCTCCGCCAGCTTCTGCTGCGGCTGAGGCTGCTCAGCCAAAAGGGTAGCTAAGCTGGCAGGAGAGGCTTAGCCAAATCACAGGGGGAATTAGAAAAGGTTCAGGTTAATGTAAAGGTTAAGTATTTAAGGGAAATATTGCATTTAATAAATATAATAAATATATTAAGACTAATAATAGAGTGTAAATGTTATTTACAAAAAAACCTCTATTATATTAGCTACAATTTCCCCCCATAATTCCCCAATTAAAATCCAAACAGAGAACTAGAAAAGGTTTAGGTTAATGTAAAGGTTAAGTATTTAAGGGAAATATTGCATTTAATAAATATAATAAATATATTGAGACTAATAATAGAGTGTAAATGTTACTTACAAAAAAAAAAAACTCTATTAGATTAGCTACAATTTCCACCATAATAATAATATAATATAATAAATATATTAAAACTAATAATAGAGTGTAAGTGTTACCTACAAAAAAACCTTATTAGATTACCTACATTTCCCCCCATAATTCCCCAATTAAAATCCAAACAAACGCTTCATTTACCTTAAGGTTGTACCACATTTTGGCTTAAAAAAACCGTGGCTCCTGGCTTTTTAGGGCAACTAATCGCTGCCTTAGGTAATGGATACTTGTTACATTCGCCGGGTTTTAATTTGAGCCACATTTTTTGTGGCCTTTTTGGCCGCTCTGCGCCTTAATTAAAAAGCTGCAGGCCGCTTTAGGAGCATGCTCCGGGGGATCGGGTACCGGAGGTATTTATGACTTGGCACGCAACGGACGGAGCATGATTTACGGTTTCTACGGCTGGCTTCCATGGCTTATTGAGAGGCGCCATAGGCGGGCAGGATGCAGGACGCAGGACGCAGGATGCAGGATGCAATAGAGGCGAAACAAAACCAGCGCAGGGCCAAGAATCGGCCGCAATGGGCCATCAATCATTAGGAGCTGTCCATACCTTGGCGTAATCCTTTAGCTGCGAGTGCGACTGCTCATCCCTAAACCACTCAGCCGGCAGGATTTGCAAAGGGAACTAAGGACTACGGACCAAGGACCACGGACCAGGGAGCCGTACTCCGGACTCTGGCTCGATTGGCTCGAATGGCTTTATGGCCGCATTATGCTTAATAAAGCAGTCGCAGCCAGTGGCTCTTTATTTTTATTTCTATGCATCTGCCGGGGCTTTATCCGAGTTTTATCTGCGAGTCATAATGGGAGCTGGCGACGCTTTTACAGCCTCGCAGCGTTGCGTGATTTATGTGATTACTTCAATGCGGCGGCGTTGCGCCAAAACTCGGAAACCAAAAGCCAAAAAAAAGATAAAACCGGAAGAGGGGTATACGCGGGTCCAAGCCCAGTTAAGAGTCAATAAAAAGATACTTTTCATTTATAATATTGTGCAGAGAAAACTCATTGAAAATTAATACATTTGTGAATGAGAATAATAAGATTAGAAAGAATAATTAATAATATAAATGAGAAATCTTGTTGAACTTACTTTTAAGTTATATACCCAGCTAGCAAGATCAAATAACTATTATTAAATTATAAGTTACATAATTATTTATAAATAAATTAAACCAAACCCCAAGAAAATCTTGAATATTTGTTATTAATAATTTAAAGCCCAGCCTCAAGCTCTCCACATCCAGTTTACATCATAATACTGTGGCTCAGCCTTTCCCATAGCCATAAGGATAATAAAACCGATAAATAATATATGCATAAGGAAGCACACATTATTGTCGGGTTTATTGGGAAACCGTTGGCCAAATGGGCTTGGCCCAATCGCTTCGCGTTAACTGCAAACATTTTGCGGTCGAGGCGTGTCAACGTCGAAATAAGTATGCATAAATACGCTGCAGTCTCTAATTTGCAATTAGCACTTGCCCCGGAATGTAGGCAATGCTCTCTGGCCTCGCAGGACTCGCAGGACTCGCTGGTCTGACCGGCACTGACCGCTAATGAGTTGATATTCCGCGCCATGCCGTTGAAATTCAATTTATACACTTGAAACGGGACGGACTGGCGCGTTATTAACCCGCCGCTTGCCATGTTTATTTGGCTTTTTACTGGGCACCCCTCTCCTGTTCGTCCTTTTTTCATGCCGCAGTGGCACAAAATAATTTTCCCAATTGGGCATAAGTCCTGCGGTTGCCCCCGTCTGTGTGCAAATTGAAACACTCGCAGATCCTGCTCGTCTGTGCCGGCTTTGCCATGCAATCCGGAGTCCACGAGAGAGGCGAGTCCACTCATTCATGAATGCATTTACATGGGTCCCGGCTCCGCCTTGGCATCCTGCGAAGGGTAAAAGCACCTGCACTCGCAAAAAACCTCATTAATTTAAGGCCAAGTAACAGCTCACAGCTCACATTACCTTAAATTAAATTAAGAATGCATTTTTGGTTAATTTGGAAATCAATGAATTTATTAAAGGTGAAGAATATAATTTCTGGAGCTGCTTTAAACATAAAAAACAAGTAAAAATATGGCGGAAGGAACAAGAAAATGTTTATAGATCAATGTGGCTAGACACATGTTGAGAAACACCCATTGTTGCTGGTCACACATTGATGTTGCAGAGGCCAACATAGAATTAAAAAATTAAATTAAGAAACCATTTTTGGTAAATTTGGAAGTCAATGAAATCGGGTTTTTTGGCAAATTTATAAAAGGTAAATGTGCCCATTGTTAAGATAAAAATAAGCATAAATATGGCGGAAGACACAAGTAAGTTTAGTTGGAGAGGCAAACATAGAATTAAAAAATTAAATAAAGAATCCATTTTTGGTAATTTTGGAAGTCAATGAAACCGGATTTTTTGGCAAATTTATAAAAGTTAATTGTGCCCATTGTTAAGATATAAACAAGTAAAAATATGGCGGAAGGCACAAGTAAGTATTTCTAGGTCAATGTTGCTAGACACATGTTGCTGGCCACACATTGATGTTGCAGAGGCAAACAAGAAAAGAAGCCTTCTGCCTAGGGAAGCTCCCTGCTGGTTGATTTAAAAAGGGTTTCTTTTATTAAGCAGTTAACCAATTATTTTTACAAGTGTCTGCAGGGGTGCGGGCCTGAGAGCGGTGGCAATTTAACAGCATTTACAGTAACACGTGTAATTATTTCATGAGATTTATCTGCAGCAGCCGCTCGCCTTCGCCGGTGGCTGTTCCTGTCGCGCGCTGCACTTTGGTAAATGCGACAAAAATTCCAATTGCAAGGCGACCGCAGCAGCGCAAACAGAGGCGGCGGCGGCGGCCAGGGGGGGTGTGTGTGTCCTGCCACAAGTGACCGCAGCATAAACCAGACCATCTTACGATGCACAGGGAGGTGGGGACTTGGGGCAGGATGCCGCGATAAGCTGGCATGTGGCAGGCGCAACCTGTGCTCCTCATCTGTCACTTCCGGCCACGCCCCCGGCGCCACTCGTGCATCAACTTACACGGCACACGCACCACCATCTGCTGTGGTTTATTTGCGTTAAAATGATTGGATGCCCGTCATATCTACAGGCCCCTCCAGTGCCTCCAGTGCCTCCAGTGCCTCCAGTGCCCAGTTGCCATGATCCAGCCTCGAGTATCCAGCGTCCAGCCTGGCCTCAGTTTCATCTGCAGTCCGTCCCTGCCACCGTGGCCGGCTCGTAATTCTTTTACGAAGTCCGCGATAGGCGCAATTTCAATACCCATTACTATCCCAGAGGATGGGGTATATGGGTTCCCAGTAAAGGTTAGTTTATAAGAACTTAATTTGAGCAAAATACTTATAAACTAGTAAGTTAGCAGGGTAAACCCTCTCTATACTAGAACCTATGTTAAAAATTGACTTTATTTCCTTTCTGTAATAGGTATTAACTGCTCCGATTCCTTGTCACTAGTTACCATTTCGCTGGTGTTGCTGTTGCAAGTGCGTATGTCCTGTGTCCTGCTGTCGCGGCAGGCCTTTCCCAGGTACTTTATGGCCTTGTCGCGGTCGAGCTGAGCTCCGCGCGTGCCTCCGCTGCATATTTAATATGCAAAGCCACGCGGAGAGCGCCTGAGCCGCAGATGGATGCACTGCCACATGGCGGAAGATGCGCCCAAAAAAGGCCTGCAACTCGACCTGGAACTGAAACTGATCCCAGTCCGAGTTGGAAGGAGTAGGAGCCCTCGATGCGGTGTCCAGTCTGTTATCATTTTTTTTCATAGCCCGACAATTGGGAATATTCGTGGATCAAAAATAAAAGGTGTACAGCTGTGGGTTTTCTTGATATTTTTTTAGTTTAATTAATAAATTAGCTCTTTGTCTTTTGATAAAGATGGATATTATATTTAAGAAATACAGGCTCATGTTTATGGCGTTGGTTTGTATGGACAGGGATCTTTTATCCTCTCATTATTTAAAGGAGAATTTAGGCATTTTTATATGTCCTTAGAAGCTAAACTTCCTTTGAGTTCCTTAATATTTATTATTTAGATAAGATTGTATCTTTCCAGGTTTCCTTGGCTTTTCTCTGCATCATCCCATTGCTTCCCATTAAGGAGTAGTCTCCTGGTGAGACCACAGATGGAACTATTTTTACCTAAAAGGCACTTAAGCTTTCTTGGGAAGGTGTTGATATATTTATCAATTTATATATTTTTTATTATTATTATATATTTAAATTTATATAGTATTATGTTCAAGATAGTTAGAAAGAACAGAACTCTGTAAGCAAATACTTGCTTCCTTTAGAGTCTATATTCAGGCGTAGAAGATTATATATAAATATAGAACTATTACTTATTGGGAAGGGAACAATGTATAAATTATTTAGATGTATAGATCATTTATCATTGAAGATCTGTTAAAATTAATAAAAAAAATATTATATTAAATTTAACCAATACAAATATATTTCGTTATATTTTAGGAATTATTTAATCTCTCAGTAAAAATGGCAATAAATATCTAGAATTAAGTTTGTAATTAGAGCAGAAGCTTTATTATATCACTTTAACTATTGTCTTATATAGAAACATATATGCTCTATTTATAGAGAGATAGAAAGTACTCAGTTTAGGCCAAAATAGTGTAGACTAAGGCTCAGTTAGACAGCCCAGTAGGAAAACTATTACCGCTACTCGATATTTTCCAATATCTCATTCATATTCATATACTATAATTTATTTTTATTGACTAGAGGGAGTTTTTCTCGGTGGAGGCCCCAAGTCCAGAGCCTGATGCGTTCTCCGAGCCTCGGCCAACAAGTTCGCAGCATCTGTGACTGTCACCTGCGCTGTTTTGGTTACCTACGGTTTGGTTACCTGGACTCCTGCTCCATGGCAACTCCTGGCCGGCAGAGGCAGCATGTCACCGGGCGGCAGAAGATGCCGGCGCCCATCTCCGCAACCAACTATGCCCGGGAGGATTTTCAATTTTACTGCATCATAAATTAAATTACCTCTTTCGATGCGATGCGAGGGGAGGCGGAGAGGCGGAGGAGAGGCGAAGGGAAGCCGAACAGAGCTGGGCCCATATTTTGCCAGGACCGAGCTGGCTCCATTTTATTACCGCAAAAGAAACGCAACAAGAAAACGGCCGGAAGGGACGAGGGCCAAGGGACGAGGGACTCGGGACGACCTTTGACTTTGCCAAAATGCCAAAGGTATGCGCAAAAATGCACAAAACATTCAGCCAGCCAGAGTTGGGGCAGTCGGGGGTTAAGGAGCGCGCCAGAGTGGCCATGGAGTGGGACGACCAATTCCCAAACTGCAGCAAAAATGTACAACAGCCGCAGACAACCAACGACGATTGCGACTGCAACATTACGTATACGCAGTGGTGCACCGCTGGAAAAAAGACAGCCACCCAGCGAGCCACAAGAGTCATGGATCCTAATGAAATCAGTAATAGTAATGTTGTAGCCATGGCCAAAAAGCACACCCCAAACAAACAAAAAAAAATATAAATAAAAAAGAAGAAAGACCATCACGTACCTGCCCGCGCTGTTTGTTTTCGAGTGCGTCCCTTTGAAATCTCACACAGCACACGGGAGTCCATTAAATTTCCCGGCTTTGATTTGGCGAGCGGAAAATCGGAGGGAAAAAATTGCCAATGCTAGCCGGAAAAAAAAACGAGCGAACGTTTGCGGCTAATTTATGTAATTTGGCTAAGAGGCAAACACACCACGGCTATGTGTGTGGAATTGGCGCGCATCCATAACGACCCTGAGTCCGAATCTGAATCTAAAACCAGGACGCCGGCGGCATGCTGATGAACCAGGACGAGGATGAGGAGGAGGGGGAGGCAAGACGACATCGACGACTGGCCATAATTAAAATTACCTCGCTTACCTGTCACGTGTGTGCGGAGCCACTCCCACTCCCAGCTGGGCCCGCTTTTGGCCGCTTTGTTGACGTATTTTTTGGTTTATTGCCTGGCATTGCGGATGTGTGCGACGGCTGCCAAATTGTAATGTGTCTTGCGTCCTGGGAAGCGGCCTCTCCCTCCCTCTCCTCTCCTCTCTCCCTCTCTCTCGGCCTCGGCCTCAGTTGGCCCTCGGCTCATAACGTGGCTCTAATGGTCCTGAGCACATTGGCGGCTGCTACCTTATGCTTTCCGGTCTGGGACTGGCTCTTATTTTATTGCTGTCCATTTTGTCGTTTCGGCCTTTTGTTTGATGAAATATGTTTGTGTTTGTTTCGGAAATTGGCCAAAACAGCTGCAGTCTTCTCCGCTTTCTTTTTTTTGCTTGTGCATTTTTAATTGCTGCTCTCCTTAACCATATTTCATTTGGAAATATTTTAATTAGAAAATGGTTTAAACCATAAATCCAAATAGTTACCCAATAAAATCATATTTCGCAGGGCTTCGCTCCTGACTGGGTGTAAGTGTGTGTGTGAGGTCACGGTGCGGGTTATCCTTGTGGGTTACCGAGTTAAAGTGTCCTGCAAGTATTCCCATAGCCTTGGCCATGTTCTGCCAACTCTGTGGGCCAAATCACATGCCGCTTACTTATTGCTGGGATTAGGAGAAGATACCTTTCAGCAGGAGCCCTGCTCCCTCCCTCTTTTTTATGCTCACCCCTTTCTAGTTATCACACACTGAGGGAAAAGGTTCGGGAATAAAATCCTAGTAATTTATTATTATTTAAATTGGTTATGGAAGAGGTATATAATATTTAGGATAAGACTAGGTACACCTTATCCTAAATATTATATACCTCTTCTATAATCAATTTAAATAATAATAAAATAAATAGGACTCAACTGCCTTAGGGAGTTTTGTTTATTTAAGTACTTACAATTTATTATTCACTTAATAATCAATATCCAATTTAATTTATAATCTAGCACTTAATGACTAAATAATCTTATATCTTTTCTCAAAAAATCTTAAAGTTTTCTATGACTTTAGATTAGTTTTACGAATTTTTATATCTTAGTAAGTTGATTATAGAAGAGCTATATAATATTTAGGATAAGGCTAAGTACACCTTATCCTAAATATTATAAATTTATAAATTTAAATTGATTATAGTAGAGGTATATAGTTTTTAGGATTATCTTTTTTAATCAATTTAAATAATAATACAATAAATAGGACTTAACTTCCTTTGGGGTTTTTGTTTATTTAAGTTTTAACACTTAATTATTCACTTAATAATCTATATGTAATTCAATTTATAACCTATCAATTAATATCTTTCTAATCTGATCTCTATACTCCAAAAATCTTAAAGTTTTCTAAGGCTTTAGATTAGTTTTACGAAATTTCCTATCTTAGTTAGTTGATTATAGAAGAGGTATATAATATTTAATAAAAGGTGTTTCAACGGCTTAACTTCCTATGGGGGTTTTATTTATTTTAGTACTTATACTTAAATATTAACAAAATAATCTATATATAATTTATTGTATAATATATCACTTAATATCTATCTAATTTAATCTTTATTCTCCAAAAATTGTAAAGTTATATAGGGCTTTAAATTGGTTTTATATCTTATTTAGCATAGAAAATTAAGCAGGACTTTACCAGGAAAAGTAACCTCTTCGAGCTAACCTCTTTGAGGTATATCTATGGGCGCTAGATAAATAATATTTAAAATATATTTTGAGATTTTTACATCCATTTCCCATCCCCTTTTTGTGGCTGTGTAGGATCTAGAGCTCTTGCCTGGCTTCGGCGGACATAACTCAAACCGAAATCGCCTGCCATGGCCTGCACGTGCTGCAGTCGCCGCCTGAGCCTGCCAACAAGCCGGCTGCCGGCTAACCAGCAACCAGCTACCAGCAACCAGCTACCAGCTACCAGCTACCAGTTCCCCAGCTGCGGTTGCAGAGGCTGCTGCCACGCCCCTCAGCTCGCCCCTGGCCACCCCGTGTGCCGCCACTGGCAGCGTGGCGGTGTTGCAGCCAGCTACTCGTATTTGCAACAGAATGGAATGGAATATGGGTCAAAGTGCAGTTGAATGTCCTGAAACATCCGCAATGCTGTAGTTTGACTTTTTCCTCACACACACACACAGACACACACACACACACACACACACACACTCTCGCTCTTTGGTTTGCATGGGAATTGCATTCAGGAATATTTTACGTTTTACGTTACGTCCTGCGCGCGCCTTTATCTGTGTGTGTGTGTGTGTAGTGTGTGTGTGGTGTGTGTGTTGCAGGACTTTTACGTTACTTATTCGCAGTTGGTTTTTTTATAGGCGCATACACATGCCTGGGATTTTGCGATTTGGGGCTTGCAAAAGTTGTGTAGCCTGTCAGGCATCGAGTCTGAGCCGATCTGTCTGGATCGGCTCCGATGGTTTATGCCCCTTCTCCCCGCAGCCCAAAACCCTTATCCTTAGTCTATATACCAAAAAAACTAAAATATATATGTGTATATATGGACTGTCACAGCCAAAACGAGGTCTTTTCCGGTCCTTCAATTAGCGTTTTGGGCTTTAAGGACAAACAATTTGCCAGGCAGACACACACGAAACTTCAAATTGCTGGCAACAAGCTGGCATGACAATGCCTTCTTGGCTAATTCGTTAATACCTAGTAAAAGGGTATACTGTATTTCCTTATTAAGTGTAAAAAAAACACATTTTTATAGGTTTATTTAAGACACTTATTATTATTATTTCTCCTGTAATATTTATCTGCAAAAAGGATATTTTCTTGGCTAAGAATCTTGCCTTTTTGCTCTTAACAAATTAAATTAGTCAATGGGTATCTGCCTGGTCAAGAATCCTTCTTAATTCAACCCTTCTGGCTCTTAAATCCACATCCAAATGACTTGCAATCAGAGGTCCTCGTCCTGGTCCTGCCTGCACTTGGCCTTTGATCAAAACTCAGGCTACAAATTAGCTGGGACGCGGCTCGGACCGCTGCCAGTCTGCATCCTTTTGGCCCAAAGTTTCACGGGTAATTTTAAAGATTTGTGTGCCGCAATCCATTAGCCAGGACGAAGGCAGGACGAAGCCGGTAACTACTGCTACTTGACATGCCGTTGGCCGCAATGAAATGTGCAATAAATAAGACGCTAAATGAATAGTTGGCCGAACAAACAAGCGCATAAATTTTGGCTACTTTGGCTACCCTGTCGCCTGTAATTTGGCTCCTCGTGTGGAGCCAGTTTGTCATCGAATCCCCGCAAAAGGATATCTTCCGGGCAGCGGCTTTGATCACACATGCACGGGTTGATTGACCGGAAAGCCATTGAGTGCTCCAGGACTTGGACAGGGATGTGGCACGTAGTCTCTCCACCTGCGCTGGCCGGGAATGAATCACGGCTCCTGGCGGCCAAACACTTCAGCTGGGAACTTGTGTCTCTCGCCTCGGGGAAGCTGAAAGAGGAACGCCAGAAATGCGTAGCTCAGCAGCTTGTCAACTACAGGGGGAGAAAAGTATAGCAACTTATAAATTAGCAAAGAAACTAAAAGAAAATTGGGGAAATTCAACATAGGAATTAGTATTTTTGATTTAAAAATAGAATTCATTATGGAATTATTGAATTAAATTTAGTACCTGGTAAGATTATAGTTTAATATCCTCCTAAATGTAATACTTAGTAAGATTTTAATTTAATATCCTTAGATCCGTAGACTCTGAGTATTTTTGCTTTAAAAATAGGATTCATTATGGAATTATTGAATTAAATGTAATACTTGGTAAGATTATAATTTAATATCCTCGCTAAGGATAGGTAGACTCTTAATATTTTTGCTTTTAAACTAGGATTCATTATGGAATTATTAAATTAAATGTAATTCTTGTTAAGATTATTATATCCTCGCTAAGGATAGGTAGACTCTTAGTATTATTATATTAAAAATGGGATTCAATATGGAATTAATGAATTAAAAGTAATACTTGGTAAAATCATAATTTTATATCCTCACTAAGGATCCGTAGACTCTTAGAATTTTTGCCTTAAGAATAGGATTCAATATGGAATTATTAAATTAAATATAGTACTTGGTAAGGTTATAATTAAATATCCTCGCTAAGGATAGGTAGACTCTTAGTATTTTTGCCTTAAAAATAGGATTCAATATGGAATTATTGAATTAAATGTAGTACTTGGTAAGATTATAGTTTAATATACTCCTAATGTAATCCTAAATGTAATACTTGATAAGATTATAATGTTATATCCTCGCTAAGGATAGGTAGACTCTCAGTATTTTTGCCTTAAAAATAGGATTCAATATGGAATTATTGAATTAAATGTAGTACTTGGTAAGATTA